>PVHX01009389.1:0-63889 GCA_004024805.1 Geosciurus inauris
CAATGTGCCTTAGTAGTTACAAGACATGGCACACAAAAATCTCCTCATTTTTACAACAGTCCAATCAAATAGGTGTTATTTTAGTATTACTAGTCACACCTTTCAGATGAAAACACTGAGCCTTGGGCAGCTTAGCCACTGCTCAAAGTCACACAGTGGGTCAGTGACCTTCAGTTCTTTCCCCTGTCACCTATGGCCCCCTCTGCATTGTCTCCTGCAGCACTGATTATTTACAGATACAAAGATCAGCTCATGACATGTATTTGAGGTGGGGCATGTAATTGTGCAAGCTCTAAGGTTACCTTCATTAAGGAGAAAAGTACCATTTTATCCATTTAATTTTCAAAAGTAGTAAGAATGGACACTAATTTCAGGGGTGCTTAGCATTTGTCTCAGTGGAAAGTGCAAAGCAGAAACTAAAATGAGTTTTTGCTCCTTTAGCTTTACAGGTCTTACAGGTATGGTGTCCTAAGGAGCATTTTGGTCAGATATGATTGATGAGCTGGTGTGTCTCTCTTTGAGTACTTCAAATGTATCTATGGTGAGGTAGTATATAAAAGGATTCTTAAACAGGAAGTGTGATTTGAGGAAAGGAGACTCTCCTGACAACTTTCTAAAATGACAAGCACTACGTAACAGGTAGGAAGAGAGGGTCATACCTTCCTGCAACCCTTTGGCCCCACATCCATGTTGTTACGAATGCATGATAATAATATATTGGAATAATGACTTCCAAGCATTAATAAAAACAAAGCCCATTAATAAAAATAAAGTTCATCCATCGCTGAACACCAGGCTGGACACGCGTGTGTTCCACACTCATTGCTGTGTTAAGCAGAGAGAACACACGACGGCTTGCAGCTATGTTGATGCGGAACTACACAGAAGAAGGTACTACCATGAGGATGGGTACAAAAGGAGATGGAGAGAAGAGGCAGGGAAGGGATGCAGGGAACAAAGAGGGGAGCAACCTCAAGGTGCCTGTCAAGTACCAAGGATGGACAGAAGCAGATTGTTCTACAAGACTGCCTTGATGTTTTTGCAAGTGCGGAGCTTAGAGCCAAGGAACAGAACCTGTGGTGGCCATCATCTACAGATGTGTGGACTAAGGGTTAGCCAGGGCTGTGCTAGATCTCAATGAGTCTCCACAAGGCTTCAGAGGGGCCAGTGTCTTCATGGTCCCAGCAGGGCTGAGGTCAAACATCCTGCCTTCAAATCTATGACCCACCACCTAATGCTACAACAGGGAAATTGCATCACATGTATAGGTTTTAGCTTCCCCAGCTGCAAATTTATGACAAATAATAGTCCTGATTTGATGGGGATTGTGAACAGCAAGCGAGATCATTTCTGTGACTCACTCAGTACAGCCGCTGTCCAGAGTTAACACTCAGCAGATATTGGCTATGATGTTATTAATGAAGAGTTGACATTGGAGCTGGCGACTGCAGAAGATGAAGAGTATTTTGCTAGGTGGAAAAGGGTGGGGAGGACATTCCAAGGAGCAAGATTCACATCAATATCGATTTTCCAGGCCAAGAGGAAAAATACCTCTTTTGTGAAAAGTTTCTTTTTAGCTTGACTGTTGGAAAAAGCAAGCCAAGAATTCCACATGAGAGATGGATCTGAAACTCTACCTTTCATCCTGAAATCCAGGAGATGTGAGTTTGCATTTTATTATTCCCAGACGGCCAGCATTTTCTTTTCCTTAGTCTCCCTCCAAAACACACCCTACCTCCACCAGAAGAGCTTTGCTAAAGTATTCTGCACTCACACCAAAAATGAGTCAATTATTGGGGATCATAACAAAATGATAGAGGGACACTGGTCAATGAAAACACAGACACTTTCAAGCTGATCCTCCTTTGGTCACTGGTTTGTTTACATGTTGTATTTCTTCTCTGTACCAAGCATTATGCTCAGTGCAGAGGATAGGAAGGTAATGAAGCCAGCAGTCCAGTCCTTGGGGAAGCCCTGGCTAGTGAGGGAGAAGGTTAAGTGACCAGGCAGTGACAATTTCAGAGGAGGGATGGAAGAAGTAAGCTGCCTGGTAACAATGAGCCAGCCTGGAGAGCCAGGAAAAGTCTCACGATATCTAACACCAATGCTGGCCTCCTCCAAGCCCCTGAGCACAATGAGTTACACACTGACATGTAAGATGGAGGTTGCTCTCCAAAGTGCACCCAGCAAGTAGAAGGAAGTGTCATAATCTGGCCCTGCAGGCAAGGGGGGGGGGGGGGGAGTGAGCTTCCTTCCAACTGAGAACCACCTGGGGAGAGGACCCTTCTCCTCCCTTCCTCCCTCCTTCCTGGCCTTCACACTTTCAATTTCCTCCCTCTGGGGGGAAAAAAAAAGTTTAATCAGGGCTGAATTAAATTAGAAATGTTAATGCTGAGATAATTACCACTGCTCTCGGAAGAATTATCTTTAATAACACATTTCATTCATCAGCCCTAAATGCAGTTTTGAACCTACCATATCCTGATGGGGCGGAAGCTGGATTTCCATACTGAATTGTAGTTTCCAGCGTTCATCATGCACCCCGAGGGCCTGGACCCCTGTGGAAGGTGGTGTTCACTCACTGCTCCTGTGGGTGCTTCTCTCAATTTCATGATGACTCACAGGGATCAGGGTGGGTAGAGAAGCCTCTGGGGCTGCTGGTGGTGGCATTGCTCAGAGAAGTGAGTTTTTAATACATTTTGATGCTTGCTTACATAGGAGAATGCCCTGATTTATCAACACACACACACACACTGAAATATTCAAGGATGATGTGGCATTATTCTTTGGTTCTTTCAAATTTTTTTGAATATTAGCAACTTACTTTCAAATGTTTTAGGGAACAGGTATTTTAGATTATTACCTGAAACTTTGAGAGTGCTTCTAAGGAAGTTTTTAACAAAGAAAAAAAGTGAGGAAGTCCTGCCTCTCTACCCCCTCCTGCTCTCTCTTTAGGACACTCGGCATGGAAAGAAATATTGGGTCACAGGCAGCCATTCAGTGCTGTCTTCGATGGCTACATGAAGGGTCAGAGTTGAGCCCTTTGAATGCCTGAGGGACATCTCTATTGCATCCTTGTGCTACAGAGGAGAATTACAGGTACGCTAAAAGTATATCTGACGATGAGTTTGGCACAGAGATGCAGTAAGTACCCAACGGGATCCTTGTCTGACCAGTGAATCCTTCACCATGGCACCACTACCGATCTCAGTAGAAAAGCCCCATAGGTCCCCACCCCGTGAGCTAAGAGGTAGGAACAACCCTTTTCATTTGCACAAGTTCCCCCACCTGAACAAGCCATTCAGTGTGGAATATCCATTATTCCTCTGATTTAGCTTCATCGGCAACCAAGTCATGTTTGTGCCCAGCACCAGCGCCCGTGTACATTCTCTTTGTTCACTTTCTCAGCCATCTTTTGGATTAGGATAACATTGTCCTCATTTTATGAGTCTGGAAATGAAAGTCCACAAACAGGTAGTGTCTTATCCATGAATCCCATGCCAGTTTGGCAGAGTTGGAGGCCAGCTAAGTGCCTTCCCTCTTAAATGACATAGCTCCTAGAGGGCTGTGAATGTAAAGCTTTTCCACCAAAATGTGCACTCTTTTTTCTCATTTAAGGCTCAGCTGTCTACTAGTAACATATTCAAGCAACCTATGCACCAAATAAGACTCCACATTTACCCTCACTGCCTTTACTTCTAACAAATTACCAAGATCCACCAATTTCTCTTCTTAAAATCTTTGAATCAACCCCCTCCGTTGGTCTTGCCCTGTGCTCTCCTAGTTCAGCGCACTGGCTTCTCTCTTCTTGTCTAACTCAATAGCCTTCCAGGGCAAGCTCTCTGGCCTCTGTCACTCTGAAACTCCTCCTTACAGCAGCACAGTGATTTGGGGGGAACACATGGATGATCACCTCACCCTCCTGCTCTCCTCTTCAATCACTCCTCTTTTTTCCATAAGAAAAACATGCATGACATATGCAGCCCATCGTGGTCTGATTCTTCCCAGTCTGTCCACCTTTATCCCCTCCTAGTGGCCTGCCCCCACCATCACACGGTGTTCACATGTCGATACTATGTGTTGAGAATTGCTCTAAGTGATTTATAGTAATAATGTCTCCAATTTGATAACAAAGCTATGAAGAGTTACTAATTTAGACAGCAAGATCTATGGGAGGAAGAACCCATAGGATTATGCCTTATTCAATTATTTTCCCAATGCCCAGCACAGGGCTTTATCCATAGTAGGTATTCAATGAACATTTGTTAGATGGATGAATGGATGCATGGAAGGATGGGTAGGTGGATGGATAGTGGGCAGATGGATGGGTAGGTAAATGGATGGATGGATGGATGGATGGATGGATGGATGGATGGATGGTAGGTAGATATAAAATGAGATAAAGGGGTATAATGCTAGTACTAAAAATAATCTAAGTGAGATGCTTCAGCAACACTGAGCCCAACTAATAAGGACTCCATACTCTTTGTCTCCCAGTTTGAATTCTCTAAAGTCAGTCATATTTTCAACATGCTGGCTACAATGCACAAAAACTCAGAAGACAAAAGTGATAAGCTGATGCGTGAATGCGACAGACTGCTTGTTCTCTCCTTCTCTCCAAACCTTGTGAAGTTCTGCCAAGCAATCCAACAGGCAGGCCACAGCCACGATTCTCTGTATGTGTCCAGCCATTTGTATTCCAACTAAGACCAGGGAAAGCTGACTTGCCTCACAGAATTGCTGCTTCTGGAATCTTTCAGCTATCGAGCTGATTTGCATTTTCTCTTCAACATGAACTGATTTTAAGTGGCAGAAAAATCAACTTCTGTTTTGCACTCTAATGGGTGGATAAAAGTTATACAACCATGAATTCCACTGATTAGAGACTCTTGCTCATTTTCTGCTGCCTGCTAGCCATTTGGTAGCATTTTAATTTAACTTTCCACTTGCATATTCTCCATTAATATTTATGAAATGATTACTAGCTGCAGCTTAGTCTTTCAAAACTGGATTTGAAGCATTCGGCAAAATACATTTGCTAGTAGTCGTGAACAAATAATGCTATAACAAGCCGTTAGGAGGCTTTCATTTCTTGACACAGCATTTTCCCCCTGAAGCTAAGATAATTAAAAAGTGGTGTGGGCCTAATCAGCAGGTAGAAATTCCAATAATTACACTAAACCTTGTATATTACAGGAATCCTCAGACCAAGTGCGGTTCCTGACTGAGTGGAATCCACAGAGCCTTAAATGCCCCTTCGATAAAGATAAGGCTTATCCCCAGGACCTATTGTCGACCTGGAAATAACCAGGATGTGTAATAATCTTCAGAGCTGAAAAAATTCCCTTTCACATATGTCTTGTTATTTTGTACTCATAGAAAATCCATGAGAGGATGTTATTATCATTCCTATTTTACAAATTAGAGTTTTTAGGGTAAAAAAGCTTCACTAACATTGTCCATTTAATACTGAATGCCTGAGGGACAGTCTTGAACCAGTCTCTGTGCCCTCTGGCATCTAGAGATTACATGTCACTCAGGCCATCTGGGAGCTCATGATCGACAAGGAAGGTTCCCAGGGGAAGGACTCAAGCCACACAATGAGGGACAATACTGACAAGGAAGGAGGCCGGGGCAAGGTAGAACAGTAACACCAGAGAGGCAGCGATGGCAACTGCAGGGGAAGCCAGAAGGGAGAGGCTGGGCAGCGAAAAAAATTTTTACACACACACACTCACTCACGCACATGTGTAACACACCCCAGTCACTGCGAGTGGGAAGAAGCTGGATGAAACTCCATCTGCTCATGACTTCCCAGCACAAAAAGTTGCCATATGACCATATTTTTCAAAGCAAATCAAAACTCACAGAAGTCCTCCTTCTGGAAGAAGCTCACCCCAGCCCAAACCCCTGGTGCCAACATGAACCAAGCTAAACCATGTTTTGCCTCCCCCCGTCCAACTACCCTCACCCAGAACAAAACTCATCTCCCAGTAACCTACATGCTTAGAACCTTTTGGTATAAATGCCAAGTCTCTTTTTATCTTCAAAATACCTTTCCATCTACTCTGTCCCTCTTTCATTTAGCACAGTGAAATGCAAAGCCTAAATGATCTAAGTCCAGTTTTTGGCTTTGGAAATTACAAGATCTAAGACTCTGGACAAGTTCTTCCACATTTTTGAGCCTCGGACCTCTCATCTGTGAAATGAGCATGGCAGTACCTGCTCTGAGCTTGGGCACATAGTGAGAGCTTCCGTCTCTTCTCTTTACCCTTCATCTTTACAACCAAGGGAGCCTTAAACCGCTGTTGCCCTTTCAGCTGCTTTTCACCAATGCCATTTACCAAACACACTTGAAGATCCATTTGCAGCGTGACTGCAGTTCTGCAGATGCCATGTACACATCTCCTGGGATAAGCAAGTGCAATATTGGTATTCTGCCTGTACAAAATTTCAGATTAAAATGCATCATTTCATGGAAGGCAAGAGTTTATTTTCTTTGGTTGTGTGTGTGTGAGAGTGTGTTTAGATCTCAATGTTTTACATTTCTGTAGTTTCTCTGAAATCAGTAGAGCAGACCTATTATTTTCAATGCTCATTTTGGAGTCTTATACAAGACAAATGAATATATTAATGTTGCAACTTAAAATATTCACAGTAAGGAAAGAAGCACCGTTCATTTTTCATTTATGCATGTTGAAACAGTGGACCCGAAGTGGTAATATATTTATGAGCTGCTTTGAGAAGGAATGCAATTATGAACTAGGCAGCATGAAAGAGAATTGATTAGCTGAAGAGCTCTTCTCCCGGGCCACGCACCGCCCTGCAAACAATGAGCAAAACGCTCCTGCTTCAAAGGCGACCCTCTTGGGTTCAGCTGACAAGACCACACTAGCACAAAGCAGTTTGCCTACTGCTAATCAGGAAAAGGGTGCGTCCTCCTCACCCTCCTCCTTTCACAAGCTGGGGCCTATTTATTATTCTTCCAGATCTTCTTCAGATGTCTAGTCGTCATCTCCTCCACGATTCCTTTGCTGACCTTTGCAGCAGGCTGGAGCCGCCCTCAGGTGCCTGCTATGTAGCTCTCTCTGTCTTCACAGGTCACCCCCAGTAACTGTGAGGCTTGTGAGGACAGAGACCATGGATTCTGTTCCTGCATCCACATCCCCTCGCACAGTGTCTGGTCCATGCTGACATCCACTAAATGTCTGTAAAACAAATCAATAAATGGCTGAGGCCATGAATGAATCAAAGAGCCAGTGGAAGAATCCGTTCAATGAAGCATTTTAGTGAAAGACTCGAGGCAGCATGTACAGACCCAAGAGAGCAGGCAGGATAACTAGGCCATGAGGACGAAAGCCCACTGAGATCCTCTTTAGGACCACATGCCAGTCGTGTTTCCACAAGCAGCTGCTATAATGTGCTTCATACATCTAAAAAATAATTGCATTTTAAGGCAGGACTGAAATGCCACCCAATTGTCACAGTAATGGTGGTAGTGACCGGGCTATTCCATCTTGTCATAATCCTATACATCGTTCCACAGTTTTCCATTTACAGATCACTTACAAATTAATCACCACATGTAATTTTCCTATCTCACAGAGAGGGAGCAGAACCTTGGTGACAGTCCCATGGCCTCAGGCTCTGACACCCTGGTGTCCCCACAGGCTAACCCCCAGGGGGCTGGCTATACTGGCTGGGATTACAACTAACTTGTGTTCTACAGGAAAACAGACATTGTTTTTGAAAGCTGATGGGATCATTAAAGAAAAAAATTGTCCAAAAATAAATTGACCAAATGGCAAGTATTTTCAGTCAAAATTTTCTTCATATTTTTGTACACAACAGGCCAGTATACATGCTCCATATAAGCATTTTAAACGTTTGCATCCATGACTTAGAATTCATTTTACTTTTTGAATAATTGTATCTTTTATGTCATTATAGGATTTGTTCTTATTTTCCACACTTTCACTTTTTAATTTCTAATTTACCTTCATGCAATTATGCGAATCTCCACTTTGCTGAAAATTTTATGACATCTAGTCCTCATCTAAAAGAAAAATTTCCAAAGTAAAAGCCAATAAACACAACTGAAATGTTAATAATTCTTGGCATTACACATTGATTTATTTCTATGTTGATTTATCCTTTTCCCAATTTTTTACAAATTTTTCAAAATTTATCTCTAATAATTATTTCTAGTTTATTTCTTTTGGTTTTGTTTTTATCACATTAATCAATAATTTATTTTATTTTAAATTACTTTTATCTAATGTAAAATCATTTTTTGCTATTTCATAACAGCATATTCTCATCATTTGGGAAGACTTCTGCAGTCACATTTCATGCCCTTACGAAAGCAATGTTCAATGCAGATTAGCCTGCAGGTAGGAAAATTCTTACAAAATTACTCCACAGAGCACCAAGTTGTCAATACATAAAGATATTTGGTTTTGCTCAATTTGTTCTTTGAAGTCAAGGCGCAGAGAGGAGGGAAGGGAAAGGGGAAGTACTGGGAAACAAAATTGATCAAACTATGTTTTGTGCACATCAAATGTCACCACAAATCCCACTATCCTATGTAATTATCATATGCCAATAAAAACATAAAAATAATAAATAAAATAAAGCCTGAGTGTAGGTTTACTGGTGGAATATCTGGATCCATACCTTCATGAAGGAGCACTGGGCTTGGCAATCTCAGTGATGGCTTCTTAGAGAAGGTCCCTTCATGATTCACAAAGGAGTTTCTGCCCTGGGAGACAGGTCAATACCCCTGGTCAAGAAAAAGGATGGGTCTTCATTGAAAGACAAAGGGACCTCCTCATTCTCCGAGAACAAAGATCGTGGGGAAGGGCCACGTATGAGAAGACTGGATCAGCCACACTTGCATTGCATGGCCGCCAACACTGTGAGCGTGCATGATTGTGCAAACAGGAAGTACTGTGAAGCGGAAGAGGAAAGGCTGAGAATCAAGATGGAGCAACCATGGTGAGAAAGTCACTGGGACGCAGTGATGCTGTGCCTCTGGCTCAGCCCCAGAGGGTGGCACCTTCCCAACATAGAAGCACTCCATGTTACTCTCAGCCACTGAACCACAAGTGTTGAGTGCAGGTGTGTCCAGGTGATGCAAAGCACTCTGGTAATGGACAGAGCAGACCGTGGGCTCTCAGACTACCCACTGACGCCAGCAGCATCAGTTAAAGAGAATGGATTCCCTGAAGGACCTAAGGGTTTTCCCATATTCTGTCCTGCAGGTAAAGTACCCAAGACCAATTCCATGGGTTAAGTCCATTCAGGTTGCAGTGGATGGAACCTCGTGAAGGGCAGTAAGGTAGGGGCGCTCCAGGACAGCAGCAAGATGCTCATGGTCCACGGGAGGGGACCTCAGAGTTGTCTAATCTTTATATTCAATGTTTGCACCCAAATGAATGAAGCAAGATTTCTTTTTCCATTTATTCAACATAGCTTTATATATTGCTTTTTATGTTATAGATAGACATGCAAGAACAAATGAGACTTGGTGTCCATGATGGACTTGTGATTTCATAGACGAGCCTTTCCTAAACCTGGTAGTAGTAACAGCTTCCCCAGTTTGTTTATCCATGAACTAGGTACCATAGAATTCATTTTAATAAACATGAGTGAAAGAGAAAATAGCTTTGGAAGAGCTTTGAAATCCCTTTGGTTGTTTAGATAATGGATATTGCAATAAATTTATTTCAGCAAAGAGTTATTCACGTGAAGAACTGTGAGTGACACTGTGACACGTGATTCACAGAGATGTGGCGCAGCCGTCTCAAACCCTAAAGAGCAGTGATCATGGTCATTAGAGATGACGACGTTGAGCACGTAGTGACTTCTTTACTCTTTACATCAAGCATATGATGTAGATACTGTTATTATCTCCATTTTACAGATGAGCAACTCAGTCTGATGACTGGCATGTACCCAATTAATGACAACACACGACAGAATAAGTAAGTACTAAGGGGAGATAACAATCATGGAATGATTTGGCAAATGCACATTTAGCTTTTAGAATATTTGATGTGCTAAAGTACATATATATGAACACTTTCAGTAAGAGTGGACACATTTGTCCATGTACAACCAAATTTTTAAATATAATATATTAGGAGAATCTCATTTCTGTTATATCTGTTTTTATATCCATATATATATATAAACTTCTATATTGATATTTATATTTATATTACTGATATAATTTACATTTAGACTTATGTGTGTATATGCCCAGATATGCTATAATTCATGTATTTTTAACTGACATGTGATATTGATATTTACTTATGGGGTAGAATATTATAATCCAATACATGTATATAGTATATAATGATCAAATCAAGGTAACTAGCATTTCCACTTCCTCAAATATTAACATGTTCATGTGTCGGGAACCTGCAAACTTTTCCTGCTCTAGTTATTTTTAAGTGTATAACTAATTGCTGTAGACTAGAGTTACCAATACACAATTTCATCAGCAGATTATGGATTCCCTAAGGACAATCCTTAGTATCATTAATTTTTCTGCAGATTTTAAACTTAACATAATTCTTCACAAACTCTAATATTTCCCCTTAAGAAGATAACACAATAAAAAGTGGAAAAGAAATCATCCAAGGAGATAAATTCAAACACAATGCCAAGGACAGCCTCGCACAGTATTGTTGAGACGGTCACTACTGGACTGTAGTTCTGATTGTGCTGGCGAGGGATGGACACCAGAGCCACCTTGGGGAGGAGGGAAAGCTAGCGGGAGGCTCAGCAGACCGTCCATGGGAGGAAGTGGAGAGACAAAGTTTTCCACCAGAAAAAAGTTCACATGGGAACACAGAAAAGAATTTCCGGTCTCCTTGAGGAAGTTTATGCACAGAGTGGGGTCTCCAGGGTTCCCAACACTTTGACACTCTTCCCCCAGGAAGTTGCCACCCAACCCCGGCTCTTCCCAGGCTAGCCTGCTGTGAAATCTTCTGCCACTTCTTGGCCCCCTACCCACCCGCCTCCTGGTCCCAGGCCTCAGAGGTGGCCTCTGCTTGCTCTCCTGAAGTGCATCCTCATCCTGAGGCCTCGAGCTCTGTGCTCCATGCTCAAAGGACACCATCACTCCTCATCATTCCTGGGCACAAAGGACCTCACGTTCACCTTTATGGTATCTTTAGGACCAAACTGAGGACATACTGAAAAAGCAGACAATTAGGGTGTCCATCAATCCTGAGTAGGATCATGAATTAGTACCAGAATCTTTCCTTTCTAGATCATTCATTGAGCTTCTATTTGGAACCAGGCACTCTGCTGTCTCTGCACATCCTATCTCACCCCATCATCAAATGGCCTTAGGGATACTTATTTGTTCAGATAGGCAGCAAATACATAGTAAGCCCCCAATATCATTGAGGGACCTGGGGTTGTGGTTCAGTGGTAGAGCGCTTGCCTTGCACGTGTGATGCACTGGGTTCGATCCTCAGCACCACATAAAAATAAATAAAATAAAAATATTGTGTCCATCTACAACTAAAAAAATTTTTTTTTAAAATCATTGAGTGTTACAAATTAAAATTAAGTAGTTAAGAGCAAAGAGGATACCAGAGGGAGAGAGAGAAAATGAGATGGTGGTGGCTGTTCCAGGTAATGGATCAGAGAAAGTCTCCCTGAGAGGTGACATTTGAAGAAAGGTCTTACTGAAGGGAGGAATCAAGCTTTATAGAGTCTAAGGAAGAAAGCACAGAATACAGCTTATACAAAGGTCCATGCTCAGAATTCTGAATTTCACTGTACGCCTTCAAAACACAGGACAAACTGATTTCTATGAATCATTTTCCACTAATGATACAATTTTGATGGATAAGATTAATCAAAAAAGAAATAAGAGAATATGATGTTCCCTCTCTCCATCTCTTTTCCTTTTTTTTTAAACATCAGTTAACATCACTTCATTTTCAGACATTGAATTTATAACACTCATTTTACAGAAAAAAAATTAAGTATAATAACCAAAAAAGGCACTGATAAGAAAAACTGATGCCCTTAATCAAGGAGGGCTAAGTCTCTAATTTCTACCATTAAACCCTCCAGATTTCATACCTAGTGATTATTTAATTCACCATGGTTTAGATACTATACCTTCACATATGCTGTAGCTAATCTTTAGTAGGAGATTTTAAACTAGTATTACTTCCCACAATTTACTGGCTAAAAATAATAGTCTCAGCAAGTTTGAGTGTGTGATTTGCTATGAACACAAAGCTGATATATGGCAAAGTGAGAATTAAAGCAAAGTCTGAAGTCTCCGCTAGCACAGTAGGGAGCAGTCTGGCTCCTACTGGGCACTCTCCCCTGCCTCCTCAACTAGCCGAGGTCAAGGTCAAGGTCAAGGTGAGGTGGTAGCAAGACCACAGCAGACTCAGAGGCGAGCATGACAGTGGGAGTCTGGGTGGATTGAGTCGTGTGGCCTTTTCTTGTATTAAGAAGCCATTTCTATTCCATGGTGACATTGATTTGAACAGAAGTGACCACAATGGAAAATAAGATAGGGCTGTTTCTAAAACTCACATCGTGGTGAAAAGAAAGATGAAAAACAGGGCAGGTGTGCATGAGTATGTGTGTGCGCATGCACACATGTCAGGTGGGGGGAGAGAGGGAAAGGAAGAGAGAGGGAGGGAGGGAGGAGAAAGCAATTTTTATTTTCAGATTTATGCCTTGTCATAGTCGAAAGAGCTGAAACGTGGAAGTAAAAAATAAAAAATTGTACCCTTTGCCATATTAATGATTTATCTCCCTAATTCTCCCCTTTCCTCCCTGCCCCTCCCGGTTGAAAAGTCTTGTTTTCCGAGCTGGTGTTCAGGCTGTTCTCTGTTATCTTCCTGCAGGTAATTGGACTCGCCTGTCTAAGAGATTGGAAGTGTTTTCTGAACCCTCACAGCTTCTTAGTGGGCAGGGATCGAGTTGTCCTTCTCATCTATCATTCATGGTTTGCTGCTGTGAGTTCACAAAGCCAGGAGCTTTCAGAAGTGGAAAGTGATACTGGGGAAGCCAGCAAAGAAAGAAGGCTGGCCCTCTGCAGACGCCCACGTCCTCCACCCACGGGCAGGATGCTGGCCCAAGCCCTCCTCTGCAGGGAGAAGCAGAAATAAAGCAGCAATTTGACTCTGAAAATCCCTTCCGTGCTGGGGAGGGGAGCACAGGGCCGCAGCCGCACCGGCTGCTCTTAGAGGGCTGGCAACCTTGACATCTGCATCTGCAAGGAAAACAAGGTGTGGGATGCTTGGGGTGGAGCTCTCAAGCCCGCCCAGCGCGCCTGTGTATGTGTATGGAGCTCATCAGACCAACTCTCTCCTCCCTGCAAGTTGCTCTCAAAGCAAGTAATAGTGAGTAAGGAATACACGTGGAGAATTATAAATTGTTATGTGCATAGAGTAAACTGACTGACTGCATTGGAAGCACTGAGGACTGAACTGTTAGCCCTTTGAGAAGGCCCAGGCATGATGCCCAGCCTTTCTAGGGGCGTGCTCAACTTCCCACGATTCCCTGCACATCTGGAATACAGCCCCCCACCCCCAAAATGCGGGTCTCATTACCCTGATGCAGTGCATCAGCGGCCAACTTGACTCTTCCTCTGGACCCGTCTTTCTCTTACCCTTTATCCATCTGACATTGACTGGATTGCAAGCCGAACCACTCAGCCCCTAGTCGTTCTGGGCAGAGATGAAGCTCTACTCTGAAAGCCCCACAGCATAATAGACAAGCCCCCCTCTACAGCTATAGATGAGTAGCAGTCTATCCTTGGGTCCCTGACTTCCTAAATGCTGCTCAGTCAGTAGAGAGGTAAAGTGCCCCACCTATAAGAGTCTACACCTCTGTCTCATGGGCAGTTTTTCTTTCTGTACTATTTTTCCATCTCTTGACCTCCTTGAGTTGACCTCTGGATGATGTGTTTTTACCCTCTGCTCAGCACCGACTCTGGCCAGACTTCTTTCCCTTTTCAACCACCCTTACCATGTTTGATATAAATTCTAGAAAATGGAAAAATAAGGTGGCCTGAGGTCATATAGCATAGCCTTGCTGCATGCTGATGTCAAGGTCAGCTCCATGAAAGACGACCTGGGCATCAGGTGGGAGGTGGGGATTGGTCAGGGAGGGTGACACCTCCTACTTCTTGAAGATCTGGTCAAAACCAACCTCCCGTTCCATAACACGAGAGCACCAACACCTCCCACCATTCCTTGGCATTGCGAGGGTTCCAGTGTCCCCAGAGCTTCTGTTTTCTCCTGGCTCAGAGTGTGTTATCTTAGTGGTACATCAGCCCAGGTCCAAACTGTCTCCTTGCCCTTGACTCAGCAACAAAATCACTCCTACAAAGTGCTTGTGAATACAGCAGAATTTGTAAGAGATTTGCTTGGTTGGAGGCACAAGGAACGAAGCTGGGCTCCATCCACTGGGTAAGGTGAAATTAACTAATGATCCCCAAATCTCAGTGGTTTCCAATAATGAAATTCCACTCTCTCTTCACCTTCTGTGTACATCACAGGGCTCTGTCCCTGTCTTCTTGGTCAAGCGAGACTAGCAGGGCATGTGTTACCTGGAATGTGGCCGGTCATCTGGGAAGAGGAAATCACTCATGGACTCTTAAAGCACGTCAGTTTCACCCACAGGATATGGACAGAAGCAAGGTTGAGGCTGAGTTTAGGATAAGGATGGCCCCTCCAACAGGGAATGACACCAGATATAGGTGAACGGTAATCCAATCTGCCACCTCAGCATTTGCAGATGCAGTGTGGATATCAGCATCTTCAAATGCTCTGGCCTGACCCCAAAGGGCTCGGGAGCCCCAGCCTCTCTACTGCCTCTTGTCCTCCCTCCTGTGCCCGTGCAGCACAATTCCTCCCTCCGTCCCAGGCCAAGTTCCTTAAATCTTAGCTGTTGTCAGTATACAAACTCACATCAACAAGCACTCATCAGAGTATTTCTTTCAAAAAAAGTAATGCTGGTGTCAATTGTTGATAATATTCTGTGTGACCCATTATACAAGAAATCCTTTATAAGTAGGAGTAAAGAAAAGCAGAACTCTGCATGATTAAAATGGCACTTTTGCACCACAATTGCAAAAATTCCAAATATCAGGAAAACCACAGGAGGCTTAGGAAGACCTTGCCATCTTGAAAGGGCAGAGGAGTGCCATTGGGAGAACTTTCTAGAAGCTGGAATAGGTTTGGAGCTGCTCGTTTCCACATACTCTTCAGCTGAGGCTCTGGTTCAAAAGGGGTTGCAAGTATAATTATGGAACAGAGAGCTAAACCACGGCAACCTGTCGGCGAGACCTGCTCAGAGCAGGTCTCATCTTCACTTTGCTTTTGGTAGAAGAAAAGAGAAGCTCTTTGTGGGCATAGCTCTTCGTGTAATTTATTTATGAGGTGCCTGTTTGAGTGATTTGCCCAAAAAGAAAAAGCCAAACAACCCATTTTTAAAAGGCAAGAGCCGCTGTCCCCTTTGTCTGCTTTTGCTGCTGTGGCCTGAGCTTTTAGAGACCCAATCAAAAAACCACTGCGAAGACCTGTGTCATGGAACTCTCCCCATTTTCTTCTAGTAGCTTTATGGTTTCAGGTCTTAAGCATTTTTAAGGGTCTTTTTCAGGTCTTTAAGGGCTTTTCCTTTCCATTTTTATGCACATAGTCTGAGACCAGGCTCTATTTCCTTCTTTTGCATATGGATATTCAGTTTTCCTAAAACCATTTAAAAGACTCTCCTTTCCACATTGTGTGGTCCATGGCACCTCTGTCAAAAACCAACTGATTGTAAACACTCAGGTTTCCTTCTGGGCTTTCTACCCTGCTCTACTGGTCCATGCATCTGGTTTTATGCTGTACTGTACTGCTCTGATCACAATAGTTATACCAGGTTTTGAAATCAGGAAGTGTGATGCTTCCTGTTTTGTTCTCTTCACTCAAGATCACTTGGGTATCCAGGATCTTTTCTAGTTCTATATACTGAAACGTTTCTGCAGGGCTAGGAGAGCAATTACCAGAGTTAAGATACAGCCCTGAGGCTGGGAGAAATTACTTGCAAAACATACATTGATAAGAGGCTAATGTCCAAAATATAAAAGAAATACAGGGGCTGGGGTCGTGGCTCAGTGGTAGAGTGCTTGCCTCACATGCGTGAGGCACTGGGTTCGATCCTCAGCACCACATACAAAATACATACATAAATAAAATAAAGGTTGTTTTAAAAAAAAAACATTGTTAAAAAAAAAAGAAATACAAACAATTCAATATCAAGGAAACAAATATCCCAATTTAAAAATGCAGAAAAGAACTCAACAGATATTTTTCAAATAACAAAATACAAGAGGTTCACAGGTACATGAAAAAATGCCCCATATCTCTAGACTTCAGGCAAGTGGATATTAAAAGGAGATATCAGCTCACACCTGTTAGGATGGTTGTTATCAAAAAGATGAATGATAACCATTGGTGAGGTTGTGGGGAAAAGGGAGCCCTTGTATGCTGATGGTAGGAATGTAAATTGGCAAATAGCATGGAGATGCTTCAAACTCTAAAAATAAAATTATTATATAACCCAGCAACCCTACTTCTTTGTATATGTCCAAAGGAATGTAAATTAGTATGTCAAAGACATAATGTTTATGTCAACATTATATACAGCACCCAAGATATGGATGCAATCTAAGCACCCACAAACAAATGAGCAGATTAAAAAAATGTGCATATATATGAAATGGAACAGTATACAGCCTTAAAAAATAAGGAAACTGTGGCATTTGTGACAGCATGTGTGGAACTGGGTGACACAGTGGTAAGTAAAAGAAGCCAAGCACAGAATAACTAATACCATATGATCTCATTTACATGTGAAATGCAAAAATTTAACCTCATACAGAGTAGAAAAGTGGTCACCTAAGTCTGAGAGAAAGGAAAAGGGGCCATGAAAGGAGAGGGAAGAATCAGAGGGTACAAAGTTTCAGTCACAGTGGAAGAATAAGTTCACTGACCTGCTGAACCATGGCATGGTGACCACAGTTCATAATGGTGTATTGGATATTTCAGAATTCCTAAAGGAATAGATTTTAACATTATCACTGCAAAAATAGGACAAGTTGGTAAGGTGACGGACACTTGTTTGATGGAATCTTTCTATGATGTGTTCATAGATCAAAACACCACATTTATCCCACAAACATACGCAAGTATCATCTGCCAATTAAAAATAATTATTCAGGAAGAAAAGGCAAGAGAGCTGATCAGACGGTTTTCAAAAATGGATGCTCCCATGTCTTATAGACAGGTGAGGATATCAATCATCACCTAAGAAAATAAACTAAACAACACAAAAGAATGATGTCGGACTGTTTCAGGAAGGATGTAGTAACAGGAAATCTCAAAGATGGGGAATATAAATTCTTGCAAGCACACTGGATAACTCTCTGGTGTACTGCCTAATCTAAACGTGAACCTACCCGTGAACTACAGCTATCACTCATAGCTTCATACCCGAGAGCAGTGAGCACATTTGCCCACTGAAAGAGACGGCCAAGACCATTAATGGCAGGCTTACTGATAACTGCCAAAAGCTGAGAAACACACCAACAGTCATCAACAGAAGAACGAATACATAAACTATGGTATAGTTAAATAACAGACTATGACATAGCAATGGAAAAAAAAGTAGCCAACCACTGGCACACACATAATAACGTGAATCTAAAAAATAAATTCTGGGTAGAAGCCAGGCACAAAAAAGTGCCCACTGCATTTATTTGAAGTTGAAAAGAAGAAAGTTTCACTGATGATGCTAGAAGCCAAAATGTGGTTGAGGGTTCTTCAAGTACTTAAGGTATGTGTGCTATATGGAAGTTCACAAAAATCTGATTCATGCTTTTTATTTCAAAGAATGGAGACCTTTCCAAAGCCAATAAAAAATTGATTTTCGCATTTCAGATATAATCTAGAATTTCGAAAGTTTAAAACCAAGCCATTCAGGAATTATCTTGAAACCTGATGAGAATTTCTCAGGTGAAAGGGGAAATCAAATTTCAGGACTGAGGAGTGAGCGAGATCAGAGGGTGGAGAGCCACGGGCCGTGCGGCTGGGCAGCAGACACGCAGGAGCAGCGGGCATGACGGACAGCTTCCAGGCAACGGGAATCACTAGGAAAATGAGAAGTTGTCTAACAGGCCTGGTTCGGAGATTGTTTACATAAATCAGAATTTTAAACTGGAAAATAAACAAAGAACCCTAGGCTCTGTTCTTCCTGAAGAGGCAGAGGAAGCCACCGAAGTCTGGATTGAATTTCAGCCTGGACACTGCCATCCCAGATGCCGGGGCAGAGGAGAAATAAACACCGGTGTCCAGCCCTGCCCCGTAACCTCCAGCAGCCTTCCACTTAAGAATCAGGTCGCGGGCTTCTTACTACAGTTCCTTCCGCCCTCCTCAAGGGTTCCTGGGCAGAAGGCCCGTGGGTTATAAACAAGTGATTAAAATGTCTCATTCATTACCAGGAATGTTGACCTTCCAGCCAACACGATGACACCCCGAAATACTCAGGGCCAGGCAGAGCGTGGGCCTTCCCAGCCACAGCAGGCCGTTGCTTTAGTCTACTGCAGCAGCACCTGGGCCTCCCAGGCAGGGACTGAAGGTGGCCCCTTGGGAATGCTTATCTCCTAGGAACAGGCCAGATGCTATCAGAAGCTGCTTGATGACATCTCTGTATCATCTCTCTTCTTGTGATGGCCAGGGAAGTAGGTCAGGGGGAAGGGCAGGCCTGGTGAGCCAGGAGGCAAAGCTGGGCCTCATGCACGCCACCCCATCCCCTCTGAGTGACACGCAGTTCCCCTCGGGTGTGGCCCTTTCCCATGTCTGGTTGTAATGTGGGGACCCCCTTGTGGCTTCAGCCTGTTAGGAAAGAGAGTCTCTACATTTCAGCCGCCTGCTGGATTTGAAGATATCCTGGGTCCTTATCTCTCAGCTGCAAAAACCTGATAAGAATGGAGAGGGGGCAGGTGCATTCGGAACAGATTATAGAATTTTTTTAATTAAACAAATGAAGAAATAGGAGAGAATGATTGCTGATCAGCACTATTGTACAGATCTCTCTATTCTACTATGACTTTGGATTTGTCATGAAAAGAGAAGAAAAACCCTCATATGTCTCTTGGATTCGACTTTGGAAAACATAAGGGTCAGTGGGACTTAGGTGAATCTCTTAATTCCCAGGACCTAGGATATTTCATGTGTGTATGAAAGTCCTCAGCAAGAGACCTCACAGGTCCCTCCCATTTCTAACCGTCTAGAATTATATGAGGTTTTGCTTTTTGTTTAGTTGTCAGATCAAAGTATCCTGGAGTCAAACGCAGAAACACAAAACAGAGCACTCCTTCAGGCACGGCAGGCTCCAGCAAGCTCATCCCAAACCCAGCCCACCTCACTCCCTTCTCCCCATCCGTAGCTTTCTCCTTAAGATCCTTAAGCCTGCTGCCATATCTGTAAAATGTGATAGTCATATCTGCCTCTTGGGTTTCTATACTTTCTGTAAAGTCAGGTAAGATGACTGACTTAAAAATATTAGCTGTTGTGATGGCTCACCATGTGCTGGAGCAGACTACAGAGCCAGGCTTCTTAAGTTTGAACTTAAGCTCTGCCAGTTTATTCCTGTATAACTGTGGGCAGGTTGCTTAGCCTCTCTGCCTCAGTTTCCTCATCTGTAAGATGGGGATAATAACACCATTTGCCTCATTGGGTTGTGAGGGTTACATGGGTTAATATGCATACTGTCCTCAAAAGAGTATTTGGCACAGAATAAGAGTTCAGTAAGTTATACAAAAACAAATGAAATATATGTGTGTGTATGCATACATAAATGTGCCAGCACAATAAACATTAAGTACATGTAGGACGTGGGCTCAGGGTGCAGCTCAGTGGTAGAGTGTGTGCTAAGCATATGTGAGACCCTGGGTTCAATCCCCAGCATCAATCAGTCAATGAATACTAAATGTTGGACATTGTGATGATGACTACCACAGAAACTTTTTTTCCACGACTAGAGATGAAGCTTTGGAAACAGTTCCTGAGCCTCGCATGCTTTGAATGGCAGCAGGAGGGAAGGAATATTACATGTTAGAGAAAAGCACCGGCCAGCTCTGTAGACCCAACCACAGGGCATGTTGCAGATAGCGGTGGCTTTATTTGATAAGAAATGCTAGGGAAGGTCAGATCTGAAATGAAATTGAGTTCACGTTTAGACCTGCGGCACTTGAGATGCCTGCAAGATGCTCTAAGGGCCACGCGAACCATCCTATTTTACCAGCAATGACTTCATTTCAGTTTGAAAAATGTAGAAAACCAGCGGAAGTGCTTGTCCCCATCACCTGCACTTGGAGGTCGTCAAGTCCGCTTTGCCCATCAGTCTGGTGACCTTGGACTTCTTCAGCCATTTGTCCTTCACAAGGTGTTTCCTTGTCTCTGATCCTGTTTGGTTTGTGAGATGATCACCACACCCACTGTACTGATGGACTGGAGGTGGGACCAGATCTGCCCTGCTCTTGTCCCGAGTGCCCTTCACTGTCATTGAATGAGCACTAGCTGGTAGGGGCTACCTCCCCTGATTAGCCCACTTATGCCATTGCGTCCTCGCATGAACAGACAGATGGGTGACACCAGCTCCACTTATAAATGACATAAAGGCATCTCCACCGGTCATATCCCAAGTATCTTCATGTGCACTAGTCTTCCTGCCTATTTCTAACTGGCTATGGCACTTTGGGAAAGTTACTTAGCTTCTCTGCACCTTACTTGCTCGTGTGTAGATTGGGCTAGCAGCAGAGGGAGAAAAGAGGAAAATCAAAGCTAGATAATAAAGGGAAGTCTTGAGGTGGTCACAGCCCGTTAAGTTCAGGAGATACAGTCTAGTGCCCCGTAACATCTATCTAGGCCACAAGTCCAAGAGTTTCTAGCCATCAGTGCGAAGAGGGAAATCTGATCACAGAACCTGAAAGATGAAGGCAAAGCTCAGGAGAGGCACAACCAGCCTCTCCATGAGTTCCTGCTCTTCTCCCACTGTTCATAACTCAGTGAACAGCACTGGCCACAGCCTGGGTGGAGGATCAGCTTGGTCAACACCTCTAGAAGTCCCTGCCCAAAGGACTCCTCAAGAAAGCAGCCCGGGGGATCAGCAGCCTGTGGGGAGGGTGTTTTCCTTTCCACCAGAGCTCTGAGCCCCCTGCACCCCCTGAGCCCCACAACAAAGCCCTTCTTTCCCTCTTCATCTGCTTGATGTTGGGTTTGACTGTTAAAATCGGCAATGCCAGGGGCTGAGGATATGGCTCAGTTGGCAGAGTGCTTGCCTGGCATGCACCAGGCCCTGGGTTCAATCCCTAGCAAAAAAAAAAAAAAGTGGCAATACCATTGATGGAACCTGGCATCAGACACCACCAGCTGGGCAGGGTTTGAAGTCCCCTGGGCTCCTCTGAGGCCACCAGCACTCTGCCTCAGCTACTCATAGGAGAGTAAAGCAGCAGCAGAGTCCTGCAGTCTAGGAGCCCCATGAAGCTGGTCCCCCTTCGTGTCTCGGGACCCCACAGGACCAGCAGCTCTGGCCAGTCTGTGGTGCCCTGGCCCTTCCCCACTCTCTCTTCCCTCTTGCGGAACCTCTAGGAATGCCACGTCCATCAGAGGGCCGCGGATGGGTCAGGTGTGCCCTCGTCTCTCTCAAATCAAAATCACGGTCCCCTCGGTGCTCAGCTCCATGTTTTTCCAGCAGCAGGACTGCTGCTCCCCAGCCTCCTACCCTCCCAGGCATCCTCTTGGTCCCGCCATTAGTAGCCCACCCAGCGCTGCCCAGCCTTCCCAAATAGCCAAAGACCTTTTCCCTAGGGTGCCTCCAGGATCAGCACCAGAGTTTATAAATAACTATCTCATCTCAGGACAGATTGACACAGCTGACCCCGGACATGTCACCTTTTGAGTTGTGAAACCATGAACTGATCGTCCATGCCTCCCCTGTAGGCACTGTGTGTCCACCCTGAACTCCTCAGGCTTCTCCTTTTCATTTAGCCTGGTTTTATAATTTTTCAGCTTCGTTGCATACCTGTCCTTTATAAACTGCAACTTTCTTGAGGCAGCGTCCAGATAAAAGCCACGCAAGGTCCCCTTCACTGATGAACAGGTGGAGTCCTCTTTGGAGGACAGGAGCAATAGGAGAGGGGCAGATTCTGAAGGCGGACCTTGCTCAGGGGGGGAGATGGACACACAAGCTCGGCTACAACTCAGATGTGTAAGCACCATGGTCGTGAAGCCGAGTGCCCACAGGAGCAGAGAAGAGCACCCACGACGAGGTGGCAAGTGAACTGTTTATAGGAAGCATAACAAAAAAAAAGATGGACCAGCCATGACAGGAGGCCAGGGGAAGCTCTGAGTGCACAGCACTTTGTGCCGAACAGCCCAGCAGCCAAGCTGAAAAGGGAAGGGCAGTGCCTTGTGGAGCTCTCCTGTCACAAGCACACGCTTGTCCTTGTTGACTCTGGTAATGCTTTACCTGAGGGGACTGGATGACCCAAAGAGGAGCAAAGCACCAACAATGGCTTTACATTTAGAAAGGACAGACTCAAGGGCATGCTCTTGATCCCCTTGGGGAAAGTAAACCTCCAGGACAGATTGAAGAAATAAAAGCAGATGAGGATGTGGAGAAACTGGCTCGGGCATATTTTGCTGGTGCAAATGGAAAATGAGGCAGCCAGGCTGGAAAACAGTTTGCAGTTGCTTATAAAACCATGTCTGTGCTACCACGTGACCCATCAATTGTATCCTGGATATTTATCCTGAGAAGTGAAAACTTTTGTTCACACGAAAGTCTATAGATAGATGTTTTTAGCGATTTTATTTGTAGCAGCTAAAACCTGGAAACAATCCTGATGTCCTTCGGCTGGTGATGGTTAGACACACTGTGGTACGTCCATACCATGGAGTATAGCGCAGCAAGGAAAAGAAACAAACCAGTGACACATGCAAGAACCTGATGAACCTCCAGAGAATTGTACTGAGTGCACACGGCTCATCTCAAGGGTGCCCACACTGTTTGATTGTATTCATAGAACATTCTCAAAATAACAAAACTATAGAAAAGGACACAGGTTACTGGTGGCCATGGGGGGTTTAGGAAGATGGCATGAAGGATGCTTGGGGTGGTGGACATGTCCCTGTCCTGTCTGAATTGATGTCCATATTTCTGGTTATGATAGTGAAACAGAGTTGAGTCATATATTGCCTATGTGTGAACTGAATAAAGGGTTTCTTAAAACTGCATGCCATTGTACAGTTATGTCAAAGTAACATTTAATTTTTTAAAAAGTCAATCATTAAAGTGGTACAACCATTTCAAAAAATAGGCAGGTTTTTTTTTTTTTTTTATAAACTTCAGCATAGACTTAACATAAAACCCAGCAATCCACAAGTAGGAATTTGTCCAAGAAAAATGAAGACATATTCACACAAAACCCACACACAAGTGTTTGTAGCCACTTTATTTGTAGTTTCTAAAAACTTGAAACAACTCCAATGTCCGTCATCTGGTGGATCATGTGATTCATCACAAAAATGGGATGATATCAAGAATAAGAAGAAATTAGTGATGCATAAAATAGCAGGGATCAACCTCAAGTGCATATGGAAAAGAAGCTGCATCATTTCAAGGCTGATCATTCACTTGTTCAGTAAATATTTACAGAGGGCCCCTTCTCCACCAGACAGAATTGCATACGTTATCCCATTTAATCATCACACAAACCAAATATGAAGGTACATTTATTCCAGTGGTCAGGAAACTCAGGCTCAGAGAGGTTAAGTAAGATAGCCAACATCACACAGCCAGCAAGTATAACACCAGGATTTGAATTGAGGCCTCTCTGACTCAAAATCTGTGCTGATTTGACTGCATCGCTCCTCTGTTCTCTGCCCTTTCCTTTCTTCCCTTTCCCATTTCCACCCATTTGCTGTCTCTTTAAAACCTAATTTTAGGACTAATACATTTAAACAGAATACAACAAAGTCCTCTCTTCTTGGAAGGCAAAAAGCATGGCATCTTAATTGAAACAAGATAATCCAAACATTTGATTCACTCAGTTTACAAATTCCATTTCATTGACTTATATTTTCACAAATGACTGTCATGTCAAAGTTATTTTATTTTCACAGAAGTTAGGAAAACACAAAGAGAGGAAGTTTTAGAACAAAGTAACTTACAACATATTTTTAGTTCCCTCTTCTTGGTGTGGTAAGGAAATCTAAGACATTTCCAAGAGGAAACTTTTAGAGCATTTGACACTATTCGCCCATGAAGCTCTCGCCCACAGCCTGGACCCTTGGACGCCCTGCACGGCTGACAGCTGTGACCTGCAGCCTGTTTCTGTCTTCAAAATGCCTTTCCTACCTCCACCCAGGCCTCTGCTCCCTGATCTCCTGGAGGAGCCCTCCTCAAAACCATAAAGAAACACAGGCAGAGAGCTCTCATGTTCAAGCAGTTACAGTGCCCGTGCTGGAGCCCTGGGGTTTCCTTGATAAAAGCATGGGAGGCAACCCCCACCCTTGCTATGCATGTGTCCCACACAGGCCCCAGTGTCCTCTTCTAACCAAGCCCATCAGGCCCTGCTCTTGGGATGAGCTGAAGGCGTATAGAGCAGAGAGGCCGCCGGCTCAGAATCACAGAACTGGTTCCCAGTGTAGGCCCCACTTGCCCTGGCGTGGAAGACGAGTTCACACTGAGGGTCTTCATCACTGAAATGAGCGTCATTCCATCTGCGCTTTCCACCTCATGGTTTTGCCAGGTCTAGAATACGCCTCAGCCTCCAGGAAGCTGGTGTCCCCAGGTAGCCACCTAGGAGTTTGCCCCCAGCACAGCAAGACCCCCAAATCCCTCTGCTCCTCCAGCTCGTGAGGGAAGCCCTGCATCTTAAGACTCACAACAGTATGTTTTCCTTAATTTTTTTTTAAAAGGCCCCACATTTCCACCACCTACATGCCAGCCCTGGATGTGCTACTAATCTAGTTCCCACAGTGAGTGGATGATGTTTAATAAAGCAGGGAAACCAGGAGAAGTGATATAAAAAACAGGCCTTAGAGGTTATTCCGCTGGTGGCTGGGGAGCTGGGGTATGTGTGCACCCACTCCCGAGAGGGGCCCGAAGTGGTGACTACCCCTCACGTCTGGCTTGCCAATGCACAGGCAGAGAGCCCTTTGACAGAACCCCACTGAGGCACAGGGAAACAGGCACTCATTTCAGAAAGTCACCTGGACCCGGCTGCAAAGGGAAGGACCCAAGGTGTGGACGGGACCGTGTGAGCCTGCACCTGAGGCGGTAACCTAGGAAACGGTCACCCAGGGAGCAGACAGCTACACTGCCAGGTGCATTGCAAAGATGAGCACAGGCCTTCAGAAACACAGAGGGTCCTCGACCAAGCCTGGGCAGTGGAGGACCCCAAGAGGTACCAGATGAGAGCACACTGAGACCCTTCTTGACCACAAAGAGAGAGAACAGGGAACTCCAGGTGGAGGACCTGTGTTCATTACCTGTCTTAACAAATAACCCTCAACTTAGTGACTTAAAACAGTTTACTCTTATCTTGCTGTCCTTCCAGGAGTCCTGTACAGGTTTCTCGGGGCCAAAGTGAAGGTGTCTGCAGGAGGCTGTTCGTGCTGGAGGCCCTAGGGAGGAATTCATTCCTCCCACAAGCAGATGTCTGAAGAACCCAGTTCCTTCTGGTCCTAGGGCTAAAACCCCTACTCAGTTTCAACTGGTGGCTATCATGTGAGACCCTTTGCTAACGGCACCTGCATTCGTTGGACTGTGGCCTCATCTCCAAGTCCAACAGCAGCAAGTCCCTCTCACTCTGACTCCCTCTTGCTCCTGCCGTTGTTGCCTGCCTCTGACCCCCTCCTCTCTCTCCATCTTCCACTCTTTTTCTTCTTTTTAATTAAAGTGATATCCACATAAGATGAAATTAATCACTGAAAGTGAACAGTTCAGGGACATTCAGTGCAAACACTCACTCTGGCTAGGTCCAAAACATTTCCATCACTCCAAGCAAAACCCCACACCCATGAAGCAGTCACTGTCCACACCCCTTCTCCAAGGCCCTGGAGCACCCATCTGCTGTCTGACTGTGTGGACTCCTCTGTCCCAGATAGTCCACAGGAATGGAATCCTGCAGTGCATCCCCTTGGGTCTAGAGGTTCACCAAGGTGGAACACGCATCAGTTCTGCCCCCATTTTCAGAGCTGAGTCATTCCATTGTATGCACAGACCCCATTTTGTTTATGCACCATCTGCTGATGGACTTTGGGTTGTTCCTGCAATTGGCTGTTGTGAACAGAGCAGGGATGGACTTGTGTTGGAGCAGCAGTTTCCAGTTCTTTGGGGAAGATGGCCATCTTCCATTCTCCAGGGCTTAGATGATGACATTGGGCCCATCCAGTTAACCCAGGAATTTCTGCCTTCATTCCACCTGCTAATGTGTAATGTCGAATTTGCACAAACTCCGAGCACCCAAGCACAGGCACCTTGGAGAGACAATATTCCCACAATCATGAGACTTTCATGATCAAAGTCAGGAACAGTGTGGTGGCTTCAAGAAACCACAGCAGTCTTGTGCAAGTAGTAGGCCAGTGCTCCTCAGATATGAGAACTCCATGCGGCTCATTTAGAGCAAAAGAACATTACTGGAGCTCACGTCCATGTCCCCTGCCCCCATCTCAGAGCGAGGACACTGGAAGCTCATTGCCAACTTAGAGGTCTCTGGCTCTGATGTGAGCTAACACAAGCGTCAACCCCAGGCTCCAAGATCCTGCCACAGGATTTGAGACTATTGTCCAATCAGTCCAGATTACATTTTATGCTGATTTTTTTAGGTTAACATCAAGTGTAAAGGAGAATTTTGTAAATTATTTTCAGATTTTCTTTGGTGCATATTAATTATACAGAAGAGTAGGGTTCCCTGTGACACACCAGTACATGCACATCACTGGATCTATTTCCTTCTCAGGTACATATAAGAATTTGAGGTCCCTGGGAATCAGAGGATCCCAGTTGTTGGGCCAGGGCTTGACTGTTCTGCTCGTCCCTGTGTCCCTAATCCTAGAACACTACCTGGCACATGGGAAGTTCTCAAGGAATACTGCTGGATAAACTAATGGAGTATAACATGGGAAGCTGATGGGGCAGACAAGCCCTGGCAGAGGCCCAGGAGCCTCTGGTTGCATGTGTCAGGTGTGTTCTGCACCATCCAGGAGTCATGTTGGGTCCTCATCATCCTCACGGTCTCTACGCCTCCCTTTTTGATTAGCATGTAGTGTTGTATAAACTTCTCGTGACCAGGGCTTTGTCAGGAAAGGTTTGTTGTTCAGAAGTGGTGCAGGTGAAAGTGGCCCTGTCCTCCTCCCTCCTGCACCACGCCCCTCCTTCTTTATCCTTTCCTCCCGCCAGGGCTGGAAGGTGCTTCCCACAAGGTGAGAAAGAAAAGAAGGTCAACAGGCACAGACGTTGTAATATCAGAAATAAAGCCGAATTGTCAGAGCAGATGGAATGTGGAGCAGTAACTCCAAGCTCAAGACCTGTGTGGCTGTAGTGGCTCCTTGCTCAGGGGGGATTTTAGTGAATGTTACAGGAAACTAGGGGACAGTGTCACCTGGCACCTTCAGCAGCAAGCCTATCCCTGGAGTTGTCTGCCAAGGCAGGCAGTGGTCCCTCAGCAGCATTCCTGAGATCTCTGAACGGAAAACCAAAAAACCCAACCATTTCCTTCTTGAAATGCAAATACAGCACTTTTTACTTTATTCTTTTTAAATGTAACTTGGCCTTGAAAGTTGATCTGTCTATTGAAAGGAAAATTTGCCTTAGCCAAAATGTCAGAATCCAACTGAAAACACATTCAACAAATAGCCGGTATTTCCTATTTGTATAAACATTTCTTAGTCCAAGCTCTAAAAACTTTGAAAAGCATTAGGAATTCGGCTGCATCCGTGCATTTCAAAGGGGCTGTCCAGGGAATGAAGTGCTTATTCCTAAATGACACAATTTCATGAAATCCTCTTTTTTAAAAAAGAAGCTTGTATTAATATTTGAACTCAGATTGAAAAATCTCAAGGAAAAATTCTTTGTAGCTTAGTAGATACAGAGGAAAAAAATAAATGGCACTGTGTTTCCAGTCTCCAAGTATTTAAAGAAAAACTGAGACTCCTGCCAGTCACGATGCTCTTGAACTAGGGACCATGGGTCCTCTACACTCATCCAAATAAAGCCACCTGGGACAGGTTGTCTTTCTTCTCTGGGCTGCAGCTTCCCTAACTGTAACAGGGACAGCAACCAAAAGGTGCCTTCTACCAGGATTTTGTGAATTCTTCATGACATGTCTTAAGAACCCAAATACCTTCTGTAACCTTGGAGATGTATTTAATTTCAGAAGTAAACAATCTCTCTCTCCTTCCAAAATATACACTTTCTTTGGAAAAATAAATCTCTCCTAAGAAAGTATGGAAGACATTCTTTTTTATGGACTCTTCTAATGTTATGGTACTAACTGCTTCCACCTGCACCCAGAGTGCACTTGGCCATTTAATCAAGACATGATTATCTGGCTCAGAGTTTAGCCAGAGTTTGTGTTTGAAAGACAGGAAGAGCTGAGTTATGTGGTTCGTGGCAAAGAAGCCCTGTCTCCAGAGAATCCTCTATCCAAAGTCTTTATTGTCAGCAAACAATTCGAAGGTCATAAGCTTTCAAGGACAAATATTTCTGAGCCCATAATTAGAAAGGCATTCCAGCACAAACACGTGCCTCCACGCTCCCTGCTCAGCAAGTCCTCCTGATCCCTCTCCAAAATATCTCCAGCTGTCCCTGAGGATCCTTCAGGGGTTGCCTTTGTTCAGAATTCCATTTCCTCTTGTTTTAAATGAATTTCCTTGCATCTCTTTCTCCCTTTTCTATATTATCCTCCATGGAGCCAGAGTAATATTTCTAAAACGGTGATCTGATTATATCACTTCTCAGTTGAAAAACTCTCCAAGATGACCCCACAAAATTAAAGCGGAAACTCTCCAGCTTTCAAAGAGAACTACATAACATGGAGTCACCTGCTTATGCTCTAGTGTGTGGTTTATAGATCTAGCAAATAAAAATATAGGATGTCCAGTTCCATTTGCCTTTTCGATAAGCAACAAATAGTTTTTAGTAGAAGCAAGTCTCATGCAATACTGGGGACATGCTTATGCCAAAAATACAGGCATTATCTTTCTGAACTTCACTCTATCTGGGCCCCTGGAGTTTGATCCGGAAACACTACAATAGCTAAACTACTCTAATCATTGTTCCAAAGTTGCTTCCTGCCCTTGTACACGGGCCACATCCTCCTTCTCAACAAGAAAATTTCAACTCATGCTTTATATCCCAGCACATCTTCTGAGCAGTTTCCCTGACAGCCAGTGATGGAACTAACTGCACCCCCTCTGTCTTCTATGTGTGTCTGCTCTCTGGACTTACCACCCCGCATTACAATTCCCTGGGTCACCCTCTTCCACTAGGCCGAGAGATCCTCAGAGAACAGGGCTCTGCTCCAGCCACCTCTGAATCACAGCCCCAGCTCAGGACCAGCCCAGGACAGGTGCTCAATAAAATGCACTAAACAAGCAAAGAATAGAGCACCAAATGACAACCACTGGGTGTGAGTCACAAGTGTCCCCTCACTCCCCATCACAGGGGAATTCCTAGAGGAGGAACACACATATGACTTAAATCCTTCATCAAAAATCAATAAGGCAGGAGGCCCTGGAAAGCGCACTAGGCCCCTAAGTAAACACCCCACACACCCAGCTCAGCTAAGCCTCTGCCGCTGGGTAGAAGGTTCTCTGCAGGCATGAACCACATGGCCCCTCTTCTACGCTGTTCTTTTCATAAGCCACCTGTGAAGTGCCTTAGTGGCCCAGACCTGCCTCCAGCCTGCTCTGCTCTGGCGCATCTCACTGCCACCTCCCCCCAGGGACACTTATGTCTACTTTATTCTCCTCTGGGCAGCTGGAGGTGGCAGCTCTACTCAGATCCCCCTGGTCAGCACACAGTGAGGGCAGGCCAGACCCGCTGGATTCCTTCAGCCTGAACCATGTGGCTCTGCATTCATTCCACGAGCCCCTCCTGCCTCATCTGCGCTCGACCCCACCTCTCCTCCGAGGCCACGCATGCTTGCTCACCAGCACGACTTTATCGCTGAACTGGCCTGCCCGCCTTGGGACTCATAAGGCAGCCTTGCCTCTCGTGCATTGGTGGCTCCTGTGCTTTGTTGGTAGTGTATTTCTGTTGAGTGAATGAATCTTGCTGACTCGGGAACCATTCATTGAGAATCTAATTTGGCCCAGTGGAGGGTCGTGACTGCCAGGCAGTGGAGACGGCAGCACCAGCAGGCTGGCCCTGCCTACATAGGTGTGACACGTCTAAGGTAACCTTCATCCTGCGGGCGTTCCATTCATGAGAGAGACATTCCTTGTTAAGAAGGAACTTCTTGATTTTTTAGGCATTTTCCCCAAATACAGGCATCATCTCGGAGTCTGGAAGACTCAGCCCCAAGCCACTTACCTTGGTGAGCACCCTGGGAGTCCTCGCAAGTGACCAAGAGGAAGGGCAGTGAAGGTCAAGTGGTCCAGCAACAGTGAGCAGCACAGAGCCAGGATCTAGGCCACTGTGGAGAAGGCCAGATGTGCACTCCACCTAAAACAGCTGGAATGAAACAATGAAAGCTCTCGTACTCAGTGTGTGGATAGCTGAACCAAGAACTTCACACGTGACTATAACCCACAACCTGATGAAAGTGACCCCACCAGCCAGGGCCATGCCTTACTTTATCAAAATAATGTCCAAAATTTTAAAATATTATGAAACAAAGGCACTATTCCATATGTAAAGGAAAAAATGCAGGATTTTATTTGACTCTTCTGAGTGTCTGAAGCCAAGTATGACTGTGAAGACAATGAAAGGAACTTCAAACTGTCCAACACCATCTGTGTAGCAAGTACCATCCTGGCCCATGACATGTATCATCTCGCTTAAATCTCGGACCTGCCTTGAAATAGGCATTCTTGCTCTCCCTTTTCAGAGGAAACTGTGGCTTAGAGAACATCTGCCTCATCCCACACTGGTAAAGGTTTTGGTACAACTTAACACCGAACTATGCCTCCAGATCCTGTGTCTCCCTGCTCCCTCAGCATCCCTCTGAAGGTGGATGAAAATTAGAGTGAGTGACCCACTCAGCAAATGTTTCTGGAGCACATAAAGAGGTGCATGTTACAGGAAATGAGGTGATGAAAGAGTACCTAGCACCCTGGACTTGAGCACCAACCCTCCTCCAACAAGCCACGTGGCTTTGGGCAAATCTCAGGTTATGACAACAGGGCCCTATGGCCACATGGAGCTGGCCTCAGCCCTGGAGAACCATCCCATGAGGAAACATGAAGGGCAAACTTGTCTTCTCAACAAGCCTCAGAGGACACAGAGACTTAAGTAATAATTAAGGTTTTCCAGAGCAAAAAGGGGGGCATCAGGAGCCTGTGGAGGGCCCTCGGTCTTCCACCATGACACACAGAGGATACTGAGTCGCCTCTGCTCACCAAGACCCCTGTGGCTCCCAGGCAATCAACTGAGTCTTCTGTGAGAAAGCAGAAAGCCACATCCCCTGTCTACAGGCTCCTCCTGAGCAGAGTCCCCTGGGGTTGGCTAAAGCTGGCCAGGGGCCCTGGGGTTCCTTTCTGGAGGTCACATCAGAAGCAGCCAGCCTTAGACCTGGTCATCGGTGCCTCTTAAAGTCTCTGGGAAAGAATCAGGGAAAACAGAGGGGACCCAAGACACCACAGTGACTCCCCTGTAGCCTTGCCCGCTAACGAGTCCTCTCTGCCCTGGCTGATCTTTGGTTGTACACTGTTGGAAACTTTCAGGATGCCATTGAGCATGAGGGTCTCATAAAAGGTAGTAAAGAGCTGAACCAGGTGGGTCCAGGAAGGTTAGAAATGCGATGGCCCCCCACTGCTTGAAGGCCAGAGCCCTCTATGGAGAAACAAGCACCCTTGAACCCTGATGCAGGCACCAGATGGCTCCAGTCCAGCGGCCACACAGCAGCAGAGGGACATGCGTTCTGGAGTCAGGCCTCTGGCTTACTAGCCCTCCCTTTGGGCTGGAGGAGCAGGAAGCCAGTCAGGGTTAAGGGAGGCAGGTCTTGTAAGAGGATGGTTTGTTCAGATCAACAGGAACCAAAACCTTCTACAGCTGCCTACCCAGGCCCCTGGCTGAGAAGGAGTAGGGCAGGTGAGACATGAGAGCTGGCCCATCATTCACCCAGGGCTGTGCCCTCGTGCAGGCCAGTGGCAGCTCTCTGGGCTTCTGTTCTTTCTCCTATTCCAAGGAGATGTCATATATCCAAACTCAGCTTGGCCACCACACTGGGGCTGTTGTGAGAATCAAAAATGGTGAATCTAGCAGAAACGTTAGGTTTATTAGGTTTTCCATGTGAACAGTGTGACTTTACCTATTGCTATCAAGAGTGCACAGAAGCCAGGTGAGCTCAGACTTGTGTTAGCCAGTCCAGATTGCATAGAGGTGGTCTGGGGCCAATTCTGAAGCCAGACAGGTTCTGCCTTAGGGTTTCACTTATACAAAGGAGCCTGGAAGACAGGAACAGACTCTGGCCCTCGGGGTGAGTGTCCAAGTCCTATATAACAAGCAGAAGCTGTGAGCAGGGTTCTAGAATCCAGGGTGAAGCACTAGAGGCAGAATATCTACAGCAGATATTCTGCTCAGGGAAGGGCCCCAGGAGACTCTACGCTCACGCACATTGATTGGAGCCTCTGCAATCTAACTTTCCCGCTGATCCCATAGATCCACCAGCTCTCTAGCCTATTGTTTTGGGTTGATTTATGTCCCCACATAATGAGTTACATTTGAATCTTTAACTCCCATTTCCCCTAAATGTGACTTTATTTGGAAATAGGGTCTTTTGAGGTTTAAACAGGTTAGATGAGGTCTGTAGGGTAGGCCTTCATTCAAACAACCATGTCCTCTTAAAACGGGGAATCCTGGACACAGATGGAAACATGCATGAAAGGAAGAGGATGTGAAAAGACAGAGGGAGAAGCCGGCTGTCTAATGATGGAGGTTTAGAGGGATGTCTGGTCCAGCCGAGGGAGGCAGAAGATTGCAGCAAACCCCTAGAAGTGAGAAGATGCAAGGAAGGATTCTACCCAGAGCCCAAGAGGGAGCACAGCGTGGCTGACACCTTCCAGCCTCCAGAAGTGAAGCACATGAACCGGCCTTGCTCTCAGTCTTCTCATTTGCAGTGCTTTGCTACGGAAGCCCCAGAAAACAGACACTTAAGAATTTGGTGTCCGTAAGCTCAACAAATATTCATTGAGCTCAACATGGCAGAGATAAAGGGACAGTTACAATCCTTTTTTTTTAAAAATTTAATTATTTTATTTAAATGCATTTCAAGTCATAGTACATAAACAGAGCTCAGTTTTTCCATTTCTCTTGTTGCAAACCAGATAGAGTCACACCATTTGTGTCTTCGAACATGCACCAAGGGTACTGATGACCCTCTCAATCAACCATCATTACTATACCCATTCCCCTTTCCTTCCTCCCACCTCCCCCCTGCCGCATCCAGAGTTCCTGCATTTCTCCTATGTTTCCGGTTCCCATCCCCCTTATGTATCCTCATCCACTAATCAGAGAGAACATTCGGCATTTGGTTTTTTGGGATTGGCTTACTTCACTAAGCATAATGTTCTCCAATTCCATCCATTTGCCTGCAAATGCCATAATTTTATTTTCTTTTATTGCTGAATAATATCCCATTGTGTATATGTACCACAGAACTCAAACTATCATTATTTGCAGACAACAAGATCCTATACTTAGAGGATCCAAAAAGTTCCACCAGAAAACTTCTAGAACTGATAAATGAATTCAGCAAAGTTGCAGGATATAAAATAAATATCCATAAATCAAATGCATTTCTATACATCAGCAATGAGTCCTCTGAAAGAGAATTCAGGAAAACCACTCCATTCGCAATAGCCTTCAAAAAAATAAAATACTTGGGAATCAATCTAACAAGAGTTACAATCCTTTGTAACAGGTGTGGCAAGGGGTGTGCTCAGAAGAGACACAGCTAATTGCAGCAGGGGCGGGAAGGCCAAAGCAGAGGGACTCACACCTGGGCTGAATCTTTCTTACAAAGGAAAATTCAAGTGATTTGATTCCCATAAATGCCAAATTGATAATCATTATTTATAAAGCCAAAATATTAGTCACAAATATAAAAAAGCATGTGCTCCCCAACAAAAGTGTGAGTAGAATTAACAAAACAAAGTCAAACCTTGAAATGAGTTAAGAAAAAAAATCCAGCAAGCGCTGGTCTCTGTTGAATTAAGATGACTCACATGCTTGTAAAAGCATGACAATCCCTGTATGCTGGAGATTATCAGGACCATGCCTTCAAGAGAGCCTGTGATTCACTCCTCTTTACCAATTCGGAGTTGCATTCCACCATTGATGAGGTTTGGCTAAAATTGTCTGTTTTAGGCTCCTGGGAGCATCTTTTTATTGGGAGCTTTTGCTCACACTCCTTTCTGTTCCCCATGCTCCATTCCTTTCACTCACATGCAGGTGAAGTGAAGGTCAGGCACCTGGATGAACTGCAGGGCCAGTGGCTTCACACAAGCTCCACAGAGAGCGAGAGGAGACCTACCCCAAAGGCTGGAAGCAGCTGCTCCAGTGTACGTCCATGCCTGCACTGTTCATGACAACTGAGAGGTGGAAACAACCCAAGTGTCCTTCAAACCCTCAATGGGTGGATGGACAAAATGTGGCCTGTGCATACAACCGAATATGACTCAGCTCTAACAGTGAAAAGGGTACAGACACATTCCAACTGGATAAACTTCTAAACCATCATGGTAAATGAAAGCAGTCAGGCACCAAAGGTCCCATATTATGTGACTCTATCTTATGAAACATCTGGCCCCATGTGTAAGTGAACCCATCACATGTCAAACACTCATCTGCCATGGGGACTCTGCTTTAGGAGTGGGTCCTTCCCAACCCTGCATCCCTGACATGCAGCCCAGGACCTGGTGAGGTGTGGTGCTCAATGGCTTCCTGTCAAGGGGAGGATCAAAGGACAACCATCCCAGAATGACCCAGGCAACTCTCACTGGAATCCATAATTCCTTGGGATTTCAAGCCCAGGAATTCAGAATTGAGAAGCACACATCTAGGTAGTGATGCACACAAATTTGTGGTAGGATTACATGATTTTAGGTATTTGTTTGATTTAATCCTACAAGCAATGTTGGATGATCTACTTTGTATGTGGTGTTGTGCTGGATGAGGGATGCGGGTGCATGGCTATACCGTACTAATTCACAGTAGGCTGAGATTTTAAAAAGCCTTAGCAATAAGCTAACTCTATCTCCTTTCATGTGACAGGAAGAGAATTGAAGCCATCAGAGATGAAATTCAGGTAGCAGGCACTGTTCCTAAGAGCCCCACACTGAGGCCAAGCCAGCATCTAGCTCTCACTAGTGAGAGCTTAGGAGGCTGCTTGGTCTCCCTGAGCCTCCACTGTTATTTACTATGACTACTGAGTGAGGAGGTGTATGAATGACCCATGTTTAACATACAGCACACAGAGGTGAACAAATTTGGGCTCTGACTCCCTCTTATCAAAGCCACACGCTTGTTTAGTGGCAGAACTTAAGACAAGCAGTTTCTTGAGTCAGCATGCTCAAACATATTATGTGGCTTTCTAAGCAAAACTTTATAAAATAATCACAATGTCAACAACAATAATTCCTTTATACTTTGGGGATGCACTGTGAGATATATAAAACATAATTTAATTGTGAAAAGCCCATAAAGGAAATATCACAGTCCCTCAGTCCTTTTCTGATAAGAAAGCTGAGGCTTGGGAGCTTACAATTTTGGCTAACTTCACACGGCTAGTGAGGGATGGAGCAGGACTTGGACACAGGTCCTTGGTCTCCCTGCCTCCCTGCAACCTGCATGCTGATTTTGGTGAACAGTGTTTGCTGTATGCCTTTATGTTCTGGACTTCATTTTATATTTCAAACTAAATTCATAATTTGGCTGTAACAAAAGTTTCATCTGCTTAAAGGACCCTTTCTCAACAATCCTTTAAATTTATTCTCCCATTTAATGAGCACGTGGAAATTTGAAACCTACTATGGCTCCATGATGCACCAAGATCAACTTCCATTTGGGTTCAGTTCTGTGGTTTTCCTTGTGTTTACTAAAAAGGCCCTACATAAGAGTCGGCCTGTCTGCCGACTGGGTCAACCTCTCACCTTTCCTGGACAGTCAGCAACATAGATGAACACTTGAATCATTCAGGCATTGTTAAAATGTGAGCTCTGATTCAGCATGTCTGGGGTCAAGACTGAGATTCTGGGGACCACACTGATTAACTGAGGCCATAAAATTCCACTCCCTGACTCCCCAGAAGCAGCCCTCTCAACCTTCCCTGTGCCTGTCAGGTTGCACAGTGGAGTGGTACAGCTACTCCTCTGTGCTCAGTGGCTTTCTGACCTGGTCACCTCCAGGCCCAGCTGTCAGCTCTCTGAAGATAGAAACACAGCCCTGATTTTCATTGCTCCTTCCTCTGAACAGTTGACTCCTAGGGGCACGGTCTACCCCTGACTGGTCCCCAGTGCATCACAGCTTCCAGGATAGTACAAAGGACAGGAAATAATTTTGCAGCACAGTGAATAGATGAATCTTTGCATTTCCCCCAAGAGTGTCCAGCATATAACAGGTCCCCCACAGAAAGTTTGGTCAGTAAAATTCCTGCAGACAGGATGTTGTTGTGACAGGTTTATATTACAATTACCTGTTTTGACACATATTCACCTAGTCATAGTATTTAGTGAGTGAGTCCTTTGCACCAGGCATGGGGTGCATAACAGGTAAGAGGTACCTGTCCTAACATCCATGCTCTCGTGTGGCTGACATCCTGAGGTAAGGTACTCCGTAGAGCACTTACATGTGCCCCTCATGACACCAAGTCCCCAGGCAGTCCTCATGACAATGGTGACAGGTGCAGCTGCTGTCCCTGTGTTACAGCTGAGCACACTGCAGGGGGGGACAGTTGTCCAAGTCCACACAGTTCTTCAGCGATGGCAAAGATTTCAGTTCCAAGAGGTCTAGCTCCTGCTCACAGTCCAGCCTTGATGAGGAGGGAAAGTAACAAGAAAGCAGATAGCACAGAAGAGAATCCAAGATGGTGACAAGAAGGAACCCAGGCAGCAGTGCAGTGGGTGACAGGAGCAGAATTATCGCCGGTGAGGGCGATCGGGGGACAGAGATCACCAGACCTGGTCTTCCCGGCACCCCGTTCAGCCTTTCCTCTAACGCCATCCCTCTCTGGGATACACAGCAGAGACCCATGGAAGGGAAAAGCAAAGAACCTGGGGTCAAGAGGAGATTGGCTCAGTTATCTTCTTTCTCCAAGCACACAGTAAAATCATCTGTTTATCCAGTGTGCACGTGCTTATGGAGCACCTGCTCTGTGCCAAGCACCCTGTGTCTAGGCACCCTGAAGACAGGAGTGGACAAACCCACCCAAAATCACAGCCTTCGTATGGCTTGACACCTAATAAAGGCGCTAGACATTAAATTCACTAGCCAATCAGATAACTCAATACAAGGCAACAAAAACAAATAAATAGACAAAAGTGCTCTACGCAGAAATGCAAGGAAGAAGGGCCAGGAGCGTTGCCCAGCCAGTGCCCTGAGAGGCTGTCCCGCCAGTGCCTGCCAAAGTGCCTACCAGCTTCCTTTCACCACCAACACTGTTTCTGCATTTTGGGAGACTTTTCCCAGTCACTGGTTACCGGTTACTTTTTCAAGCATAACAAACACACGTGTTCCAGCATCTACCTGCACTGGCACAGCGGCCTCGCATCATCTCCTCGGCCAGACTCGCTCCTTCCTACCCACAAGGGTGTCACCAGTCCATGGCCTCCCTCCCCCAGCTGAGAAGAGAAAAGGGGAAGAATTCATGTTTCCATTAAGCATTGGATTCAGGAAATATTTAATAAGCCCCTGAAAGCCCTGAGTAGCCTGTGTGCTTCATTCCCATTCACTGTCAGTTATGGATTCTCACGGTGACCATGATCCCATCATGGGGGTAGAGGAGGAAACACACCATGCAGTTTATTCATGTTACACCCCTGTGGAGTAAGATGTGAGGAGGTTTACAAATAATAGTAACCTTTGAGATTATTATATTCATTTTATAGATGAAGACATAGTCTATGTGACTCACCCAACAGCACACAGTAAACCATAAAACTGGGCTCAAAGCCTGGGTCTTCTAACCCCAAAGCCACATGTTTCCTTCTGCAACACACAAGTCACCATATGAGGTCTTTTGCCAGATGCCGAAGCTGCCCAGGTGTGCGGTGACGGAGGAAAGGCAGCTCTGCTCACAACTGTGTACACTTCAGTGACCCACCCCTAAGCTGGGACCTGAACCACGCTGACGGGAGACAGATTACGATGCCTCGGGGTGACCCAGGGAACAGTCATGAAAGAAGGGCTTCATGGAGGAGGTGGCAAGGAGGACTATGTAAAGGGACCAACAGCAGGAAAAGGTATTCTGGGTTGAAGGAATACGAACTGGCCAAGCATTAGAAACCAGTGGGCAGATGCCAAAAAGTTCATCACGACTTCCCTCCTCCCTCCCTCACTGGTTGGGTCCTCTCGGGAGTTCGCGTTGGTGGACGACCCCCATGGAGGTGGGCTGCAGGGAGCTGGGCGGCGATTGCCCCGTGCAGACACGGGCTGCAGGGAAGGAAGCAGCAAGCGGCCCCCACACATGGAGGAGCAGCCCACCGTAAGCAGGAACCAGGAAAAAAAGAACTCTGACGTCAGCAGGATGCCCTGACCAATACCAGGGGTTACAGGACTCTAGATGCCCTCCTCTTCCTGCCTCAAGCCCGTCCCTTCCGGCCTTAAGCCTGTCCCTTCCTGACTGCGCCCTATAAATTCTTTGTACTTCGGCACACATGTGCATTTCTCCTGTTCTTTCCTATTGAAAGAACAGGAGAAATGTTCTTTTCACTTCCCAAATAAAGCTTCCCCAGAAGTTTTGCTTTACAGTTGGTTCTTGCTCAGCAGTCTTATTTTACCTCCTTTGGTCATTTGATCTTACACTCACTACCATCGAATACCTGATTTTCCCAAACTACGCAAGGCAGAACTATCCCAGGGAATACTCTTCCAGTTCTCTCACACACCTGGGTGAAAATGGGCTTCCAGGGAAAGACTGGGGACTAAGAAGGAACAACCATTTATGTGTAGCAGAAACTGTCACATTTTTACAAATATTGTGTCACTTAATCTGCACTACAGCTCCACCAGATAATTCTTATTCTCCATTTGATAGATGAAAAAAAAAAAAAAAACAAATTTCAAAGAGTAGTTAGTGATCCAAGTTCCAACAACTAACTAGCAGAGAAATGAATCCAGAACCACTAGAGGCCAATGAAAGTTCTCTCCGAGACGCCACGCTCTGACCCACATCACACATCCAAAGATCAAGACATTTCTGTTCTGAGGATGGCTCTGCATTGTGAACAGATAACTCAGCTCTTGTGGAAGAATTAGCAAGTCAAGCAGATCTAAGCTAGATCTAAAAATCCCAATCATAAAGTGTTATGACTAAAGGAGAATATACGACTCAATGCATCCAAATGTGAATTCTTCCGTGAGGTTTCCCCACACAGTGGAGATGTTTCGTAATCACCACATTTTTGTAAATTTCACAAGGAAGCCTCCTCAACAGGACATGGCAGGTCCTGTTTAAGTCTGTCCATCAGATCACACAAAAGCAATTATGAGAGTCCATTCATTCATGAACATGAACGTGGCCACCATTAAATATTTACACAAACACACTGATTGCTCACATTGACAATCCTATGGAAGCACCAGGATGTTCTTGAACACGATGTTGGAAAAAATAACATTCTTTGCAAATACTGTAATCAGTCCATATTCACTGCTCATTAGCCCAACGCTTGAAATAATCTTCAGTTTGTTTGCTAAGATGATTCACATCTGCAGCAGCACATCTGTGGTGGAGTCAGAGTGGGTGTGTGTAGAGGGAGGTGTACTTTCGGCTACAAATCTAGAGGAGCCTTCAGCATTGATGAGCTTGGAAACAGCCCAACAGTAGCAACAAAAACAACAGCAACAGCAACATCAAAATTCATCAGATCAGCCCTGCCTCTCTCCATTATTAGGCAGTGAGTAAATGGTACTGTCACTGTATTATAGAACCCTGCATAGAAATTGTGGCAAAAGACATTAAGCAAGTTGTCATCTCACCTTTTGTCCCCACCTTTGTGTGTGTGTGTGGATTCTGATGGTAAAATGCATTTGAAACTATCAGATTCCCAGAGGGCAATTATTAACACTATGGATTCCGTACTGATAGGTATACACAGCTCTTAATTTGTATTTCAAATATCAAAGTGGCATAAACAGTTGTTATTTGTTTGCTTAGTAATGTCAATCTGAAGGTTTTAGAATTTGCAAAACATTCCTGTGAATGAGCAGAGAGGAAAAAAATGGAGAGATGAAATTTAGGAATTGCAGAGTTAGAGTCCATTGCAAGATGGGTTTTTCCCAACACTACTGAAAAATGGCATGCAGCTTTTGTGTAAACTTCTTTCCATCTCCACCCAACTCTTCTAAACCAGATTAAAAAGGAGAAACAAACAAACAAACAAAAATTTTAATGACAATCCTATCGTCAAATGCAAACTTTACCCAGAAACATGAATGATCATGATCTTTTCCACAGTCCCTTTTGGTTGCTGAAGTGAATGCGAAGTGGGTGTGTGTGTGAAAGAAATAGGCCAGGGAGCATAGGGGGATTAAGGATTTAGTTTGGGTAGGGAAAAGATCAATTTAAGTCATGCAGTTGGATGTTTTTGAAACTGAGTGACAGGGACCATTGCTACCAAACAGACACTGCGAATGAAGATTTCAGTTTGAAAAGTGAAAGTGGTTTGAAATCACTTCCTGGTGCAGCCTCTGGAAGTAGGTTAAGGCTCTTGCCAGCTCACATACTAGCAACCACCTGACCTGCACTGGGGTCCTTGGACTCCGACTCTGGAAGGGACAACAGCATGGTGGGCCATGCTCTGGGGCAGTGATTCTGTATGGAGAGATGGGCACATCTGGGCAGAAGCAGAATGGGAGCTGTAAGGCCCCATTGGGTGTTCTGGGGCCCTGGAGCTGGGATAGCTCTTCCCAGTATTCCACCTGGAGGCCCCGAGCCTGCACTGGTGGGTCAGTCATGATATTGGTTGCCCTCTGTGTAAAGCCAGATGACTAAAAGGAGGCAAATTAAAACCGCTGGGCAAGGCTTTATTGGAAATACACGCTCTCGGGCTGAACTCTCCCGTCCATCAGTGTGTGTCCGGAAGAGTGGCACCCGTGTTCCGTGGTAAAGAAAATTTAAAGGGACCGGTCAGGAAGGGGAGGGCCCAAGGCAGAAATGAAGGGGCTATGAGACAGGAAGAGGAGGTATCTAGAGTCCTGCGTCCCCTGGGATTGGTCAAGAGATCCCGCCGAGGTCAGAGTCCTTCCGGGATGAGTCAGGAAAAGTCCACCGATTGGTAGGAGGTGCCATTACTGCTCACATATCAGTGTCTGGTAGGCTGTTCCTTTGCGCATGCGGGCTGCTTGATGCCTCATTCCCCACAGCTGCTCCAAACCAATGCCCTACACCCACTGCAGTTGCGTGGAATCCACCACGCTGCATGTCCTGTGTCTGCTGCTGCTGCTGCGTGGAGCTCGCCACGTTATACGCTCTGCGTCCGCTTCGCCCAGTATCTCAAGCCGACCTAACACTCCAGCCTTTTGATGATATAGGATGATGGATTCAATCTGGATACTACCTGTGGGATAGGGGGCACCGGAGTGGGAAGATGGCTCAGGTGTTGGTTAGGCAGGGAGGCAATCACATGGGTGTGGGAGCATCTGGTTGTCCGTGATGTTGCCTGAATGTAGAAGCATCACCTGTGGTTTGGGATAGAGGCTTGGGAGAGATTACTGATTAGCAGAAGAGGAGTGTTGCCGAGAAATTTTGAGTTTGGTGGGCCCCAGCGTGGTAGAAGTCCAAGGCTGGTCAGTTCTGTAATGAAACTTGGACAATAGATGTTATCTGCCTTTGCAGGGACGCAAGAGAAGCAGCTGATGCTTATACCGCTTCCCGAAGTTGTTGTTCAAGCTTCTGAGTGGCAGTTACCACATAACCAAGTCCTCCACCCCCAACCCAGAGGCAGCGAGTGAGGAGGTCAAGGAAAGCCCAACTATTACTCATAGAAAGATGGCCCTTTTTGCTCTAGAAAGGGAGGTGGTAACAAGTCATGTTAATTCAGCCTCACTATACAAAGTTAATTGAGGAACATCAATGGGAATCACAGTTACAATCCAAACCTGCATAGAGGAAACAGTTTGAAATGTAGGAAATATAAGGGTTGAGAATTTGTCCCCATAACAAGGCTGAAGAGGACAAGGCATGTAAACATAATATTTAATTTTTAATGTCATGGATGTCTATCTTTAAACTATTTTTAAATGTCCAGAAATGGCTGTGTTCTTGGTTTTGCTAAGTGTTTAAGATGAAGCAGGTCAAATTGACTCTTGTTCTTATCTATTGTTAAGAGTCACCTGAATTCTCCTGGGAGGTACTCTTGAGGAACTTGAGAGCAGCTTCTTAGCTCTGTTAGTGCCATTTGCACTAGGATGGGTCAAGGTCTTGCTGACCATATGGCTTCCCTTAGAAGAATGAGGGATGTCTCCCTTTTCCAATGACCCTCCTCTTCATAACATGGCACTGATTGGCTTTCAGTTCTCCAGTGGTCTCATTAATCTCCCTGATTGGGAGGTTATATGGCCCAGAGTTGTAAAGCTCTTTAGAGAAGTTCCCTTGTTTCTTGGATTCAGGCTGACTCAGAGGGAAAGAAACAAATACTGGTTTTCTTGGCCCTTTAATTTAATTTTAGTTTTTAAGTCTTGATCTTAAACACCCAGCAAACCAATCTCACCAGTCTTAAATAAGGGTACTGGGCTTTAACTTTAAGGTCTATCTGTTGTGTAGGTGATGACTTATTTATTTTAAATTAAATTGGGCTGTTTGTTCTTCAAGTAGTACCTCTGTAAAACATTAATAGGCAATAGTCATAAAGTTTAAGGAAAATATAAAATAAACAAGAATAAACACATTTAGTTTGTGTAATAGTTATCTCAAATTTTGGCTGAGTTATACATGAAGCTGTGGCAATAGGAGGAGAGGGAGGAAGGGTCTGGGTAGGAAGCAGAAAGACTGAACGGTGGCCACCTGGGCGTATCTGAGAATGAGGAAGGAGATAGAGAAGAACAAATGGGAAAGGGGCTTAGGATTTTCCCTAGTGAAAAGAACTTGAGAGGACAGAACAGGTGGAAAAGAGGGTAGGGGCAAGAGCGTACTTTCCAACAAAGCCTTGATATAAGGAATTTATGTCCATTTCCCATCCGGCGACAGAGACTGACAAATCAGTGAGGATTTCAAAATCAAAAGTTCCTTCTGGGGGCCATTTTGACCCATTATCCTGGCCATACTAGGGCCAGGCTAAAGTACGGCATGGATCTTGAGTGAGTCCTAATTTGGCAAAATTGGAATATAGACAGCCCAATGGAGTTTTGGGGTCTAGGGAGGACTCAGTATTTCCCATGACCTTCTGGCGCCCGTGGGGGTGGGTGGGAATTGAAAAAGGCATCCCTAAATCTGATCGCACCCACCAGAGGAACAGAGGGCTGGGCGGAGGGCTCAGGCGTCCCTGTAGCCCTCGGGGCCCGAACAGAGTCGGTGGCTCACAAGAACCGGGACGTCTCCTCAGACCTTGGCACCTTAAATGGGGAGGTCTATTGCACGCGCGTGACTTATGGATAGACCTCCAGAACGGGAGGGAGGGAGCCAGAAAGTCAGGGGAGATGAGGAACGTACCTCACTTCTGTCGGTCCGGATGAAGGAAATAGAGCGGCTCAGGAGTTCTCCTGGTTCAGAGGAGAGGGTGGATCTCGAACCCTGTTGGGGAGATCTGAAAAACCCTCCCAGGTTTTCGGCACCATTTGTAAAGCCAGATGACTAAAAGGAGGCAAATTAAAACCGCTGGGCAAGGCTTTATTGGAAATACACGCTCTCGGGCTGAACTCTCCCGTCCATCAGTGTGTGTCCGGGAGAGTGGCACCCGTGTTCCGGTAAAGAAAATTTAAAGGGCCCGGTCAGGAGGGTAGGGCTTAATGCAGGGATGAAGGGGCTATGAGACAAGAAGAGGAGGTATCCAGAGTCCTGCGTCCCCTGGGATTGGTCAAGAGATCCCACCGAGGTCAGAGTCCTTCCGGGATGAGTCAGGAAAAGTCCACCGATTGGTAGGAAGCGCCATTACTGCTCACATATCAGTGTCTGGTAGGCTGTTCCTTTGCGCATGCGGGCTGCTTGATGCCTCATTCTCCACAGCTGCTCCAAACCAACGCCCTACACCCACTGCAGCTGCGTGGAATCCACCACGCTGCATGTCCTGCGTCTGCTGCTGCTGCTGCGTGGAGCCCGCCACGTTATACGCTCTGCGTCCACCTTGCGCGAGATCTCGAGCCAACCTAACACTCTGGAAAGGGATGGGACCTGGATTATCACCAAGGGCAAGTCCTACAGAGGAATGTTGTGAACAGCAGCAGCAGCTGATACTCCGGGCAGCTCTGGAGAGGAGAACCAGGCTGAGCAGCACAGGACTCTCCTGATCCATCCACAGTGGCATTCAGATCTACCAGCTTCTAGTAGGGGTCACCGACTAGGGGGAACAGCTGCTCCAGGATTCTTACTTGTCTTATTCTCTGGGGGTGGGGGACTTAAAAGAAGGGGTTTGTTGTAGAAAACATAACCCACACTGCTGCTGTTGTGCTGTGGATCTCCTCAGTACCCATTTTTCCTCTCCTGCAGTGTATGGGTCAGGGTTCTGCAAAGAGAGAAAACTGATAGGAGATAGATGTAAGCAGATGTGGATAGAGACAAATGCACACAAAGAAACTTACTTTAAGAAATTGTGTCCTGCCATTATGGAGACCAGCCATGCCAAATCTACAATGTTTCTACAATGAAACTGGCCAGCAGACTGGAAACCCAGGGAAGGACTGGGTCTGGTTGAAGGACTGGTTGAAGTTTGAATCCAAAGGCACCATCTGACAGATTCTACCCTTCCTCAAATGAGGTCAGTCCTTTGTCTTTGAAGGCCTTCAATTGATCAAATGAGTCCCCCACCTACATTATGGGTGATGATCTACTTCACAAGTCCACTTATTTAAATGTTAACTTCATCTTAAAAATACATTCACAGCATTGCCTTGATCAGTATTTGACCAAATATCTGTGGGCTACAGCCCACCAAGTTGACACAAAATTAACCATCACATCCAACATTTTTTCTAGTTTCCCTTCGCGCAGCGCTGGTCTGTGGTGACCCAGAGCCCAACCCTGTATGGTCTGAGCCATTGCCGACCTGGTTGCCAGGCCTTTCTCAGCATGTGACTGCCATTCTTATCAATTGCTACTGAAACTGGCCATGGTACTCCCAGAGATTCTCCAAGGGACTGTGAACGCTGGACACATTTCCCCTTGACCCCACCGTGGGCAGCAGCTGCATTAGACTCAGGACCCTTCACTCTACCTCTTCAGCTCTTGGCATGCATTGTCCAGAGTGACCAGATGACAACTATGGCCTAACGCCCAGTGGGATTCTCTGGAGGAAGCATGGTTTTAGGGGATTAGTTCTCCTAGGAGTAGAGACCCCAGAGATTCAGGGATGAAACCACCAGTTCCAAACTTGACACAAAGTCTTTTCCCATCCAAAGAATCATTGGGTCTGCCAGACTATAGCGCTCGGGCAGCGGGCAGGGAGGGCTAGGTTATAGCCACTCCTGGATCCGGACCTCATACGAAGTCCTTTCTTGTCTGGGTTAACTGATTTTTGATAAAGATGTCAAGAACACACATTGGGAAAGGAAACCTCTTCAGTAAATGAAACTGTGATTAATGGAATAGATTGAAAGCTGGGTTGTAGACGCCCTGACCCATGTCAACTGTGGTTAACTGGGTTAACAATATTGTACTGAATATTTCAAAAGAGCTAGAGAGAAGGGTTTGAATGTTCTCACAAAGAAATGATTGATGTGTGGGTGAAGGAGGTGCGTAGCTTCCTGCTTGGGTTGTTACGCTGTGTGCTCGTAGGGAGACCAGCCCTGCCAACCTGCTCCTTAGGCAGAACCCTTAGAGAGACCTTTGACTCTTCTATTTGCATCATGTCACCTTCAGTACATCAGCAAATCCTGCCAGTGTTAACATCAAAGTGCATCCCAAGTCCCCCTTCTCACTGTTTGACTATTGTTCCTGGAAGCAGTGTCCCGTCCGGCATCCCCGGGCCCATGCTTGCCTCCTAGCCAACACCTCACCAGTAGAGCAAGAGGGAGGAAACACCAGAATGAGAGAGAGGGGAGGTGTGGAGAGCAGGTTACAGGCAGCCTTGTCGACATTGCCAAACTCTGGCTTGTACCCTGGATGCTTTGGGAGTCATTTAAGAGCACTGAGCAAAAACCTTATATGCTGTGACTTAAGCTTTGCATCATTTTACCTGCTGTGTGAAGAGTCATGCTTGGTGGTGTTATACCACTGAGCTGCATCCACAGCCCTTTTAAGTTTTTAATTTTGAGATAAGTTCTCACTAAGTTGCTGAGGGCCTTACTTTGAGGCTAGCTTTGGACTTGTCCTCCTGCCTCAGCCTCCCAAGGCACAGGGATTATGGGTGTGCCTTACTGAGCCCACTACCTTCCAACAGCACCAAGCTGGGGACCTAGCCACTAACACATAGGCCTTGAGGGACACTTCAGATACTAACCAGAGCAAGTGGCTCTATAACAGAGCTGAAGTCACACAGACAGTGAGTGCAAGAGATGAAGCTAGAATTCAGTTCTGTCTATTGCAAAGTCCTCACCCACCCTGCAGAACGCATCCCAAGGTGTAGAAAGTCCATGGACAGCCCCCACAGATTTCAGTGGTAGTTTGAGCTCCTGGCAAGTTTTGACCAGATGTGCCTGTCCTTGGACTAGGTCATTTTAGGAAAAAGAGGAAAGAACTTAGATTCCAACAGAGTGCAGTAACCTGATCCAAAACAGAAACAAGACCCAATCGGGGGAAGTCTCAAGAAGTCTAGCGCCATCACTCAGTCACTGGTACTAAGGGGCCGAGGCTGCTGAGGCAGCAAGCCAGGAGGGAGCCCCCAGCCAGAGGGTGATGCCACTGGTCATGGAGACGGCAGGCCTGGCCCAGCTCTTCCTGACTGTGCCATATCAAGTAAGTTATCCGCGTCATTGATCTTAGTTTCCCCATGTGTAAGACACGGATCCAGCACTTACCTTGCCAGAAGATTCTAGATAACTGCCTGGTGTACACAAGCCCTCCACAAATGAAGCACTTGGTGCTGTTGTGCTATATAATGGATTCTTCTAGCTTCTATCTACTTGAACAAAACCAGCCAAGATGTGGCTTTTGCTGACACCAGCAGGCCAGGGTGAGCCAGGGGGAGAACACAGGTCCCACCATGCCTTTCCCACTGGTTGTACCCCTGTGGCCATAAAGGAAAGTTTTCAGGGCCTCTAGCGCAGAATGCAGGTGGCTTGGTTGTACTCTGTGACCACAGGATGCAGAACCAGTGGTCGCGCACGAGCAGAGGCTGCACAGGAGCACGGGGTGTGGCAACCCCAGCACTGCTGGAATGGCCCCAGCGTCCCTAACAGATGGAAGGTGAGTCGCGTGTGGCTTCCCAGACAGGTCCGCTGAGTGCCGGGGCCTTGGCCACGCATCATCCCATAGAGGAGGGAGGGCAGCAAGAGTGAGCAAAGCAACGGGGGGCGGGGGGCACGGTGTTCCAGGAACTGCCTGCACCCCCGTGGGAAGCCAAGGACACAGCAAGGATAGAGCGGCCGTGTCCCCGAGCATCAGGCAGGGCTCGCAAAGACCAGGCTCCAAAGGGCTGTGGTTTGAATGTTTCCTCCAGATCTCACTGAAGTTTCATTGCCACTGTGATGGCATGCTGGGGGCACTCAGGTCACAAGGGCTGAGCGGGTTAATGCTGTGGTCGCGGGAATGGGTCTGCCCCTCTGGCTCTGCCCCCTCTCTTGCCTTTGCACCCCGTGACGCCCTCTGCCATAACGGACACAGCAAGAAGGCCCTCGCCAGACGCAGCACCCTGGTCTTGGACGTCCCAGCCTCCAACACTGAGAGCCAATAAACGCCCGTCCTTTACAAATTCCCCAGTCTGTGGCATCCTTTTGCAGCAACACAAAACCGGCTAAGACACAGGGTGAGGGAGTTGATCAAGACACTGGGTGACAGGAACGTGCCACACAGGGTGTGCTCAGGTCCCCGTGCCTCACAGCCTGCCTGCCTCCCCGCCATGCCACCCACCTTTGCCTCAGACTCTGCTCAGTGGTGAGCTGCTTCTCCCCGGTACCTCTGTTCCATCAATGACACTCCAACACAGTCACCCTGCTGCAGCCACTGTCATTCCAGGCTCCTGCTCCTGTCCTCACCCTTTACTTGGTACCAGACAGGACCAAATCCTGCAGGTTTTTCCAAATCACTCTTTGCCTTCTTCCCACCTGCTACCACTGTGACTGGAGTGGTCACAGCTACGAGGATAGAAGAAAGGAAGGTCAATTTCCCAAAAGAAGAAAGGTAGCTGCTACTGTAAGAGAAGAATCCCAAGTCAACAGATGTCGATGGCGCTAATAATAGTGAAAGTGCCGAGCTTCTAAATGTTCCTTTTTCATAAATTAGAGAACATTAAAGGTTATCCCTAATATAAAGTCCTTGTCCCTTGCATACTAACATGGGATCCAAAGTGGGAGAGGAAGGAGGAAAGAGAGGGGACAGGGACGATGCCAGCTGGGAAAGACACCCAGCCAGGCCCTCTGCGCCCCCATCCTGGGCACTGTGCTGGGCGCCTGAGGTGGGACAAGGAGCAAGACACCTGCCTCTCACCTGCCCTGTGTCACCCAAGCCAGAGAGAGAACCACCAAACTCAGGCAGGCTCCTCGCCCTTGAGACCCAAGCCATTCAAAAATGGGGTCTTCAGAAACATGAGCTCCTCATTCCTTTCTGAAAGATGGCTGGCAGCTGTCACCTCATCTTCATTGACTTCCTGTTTCCAAAAAGACCTCATGCTCCCTGGACCGGCTGAGTGTCAGTCTCCTGCTTCTCCCCCTCCCCCAGACAAAGGACTCATCTCAACTCTCACCATGGAAGATCCATCTCACCATGGGTTTCTCAGATTTCTGCTCAGGGCCTGAGGACTGTGGTGATGTGCTTTAAGATCCTGATGGGTTAAAAAAAAAAAATTAAATAAATAAGTTGGTGGCATTGCAACTGCTGTTGTTTTGAAATGTTTCGGTTTTATTTTGAGGCTTGTATTTTATGAGTATCTGTTTCTACATTCAGAGCTCATGCAATATGCATGCCTCTTTATGAGCTGAGATGTGCGTTTGTGGAGACTGGATCGCCTGCCAGGCTGTGTTGAGAAAATACATTTCAGTTACACCTGACCGGAAAACCATCTGTCTCAGCCACATGGACACATGGCCAGGACCAGGACTGGCACGGAAAGTCCCAACTATTGCTCAAGGGTCTTTCAACTAAAAGATTTCCCAGAAGAGAAATGGTGGGGTTTGTGGCAGTGAATGAATGCTTATCATCTGAAATAAATATTTATCTTTAATGATTTTTTTCCTGGAAAAGTGACAAGCAATGAAAGGTTTTGAGAGATTGGCAAATGATACTCAGTTCCTAACTGGGAGCCATCCACTCCACATTGTGAGAGGGGTAAATGCAGGAGCAGAAGCGTGAGAAGCTAGTCTGAAATAGAAATTTAAAATGGTGAGAACTGTTACTGTTGTACTCGCCTCATATTGGCACGTGGACTCTGGCAGACACTGGACGCTCAACAAATGCCAACTGTATCATTACTACTTTTAACTCTGTATCTGAACCTTCAGGTGCGGCTCAGGACCTGGGACACTAGGCCCATGCTCAATGGTATCAAATGCATGAATGAGTAGCGGGTGGATCAGGAATGTGGCCCCAGCTCCTCCAATTCTTTCTCTTGACTCAGCTTCAAGTTGTCCATTTGCTGGGCCACAAGGGAACTTGTCCCTGGAGAAAGGGACCCTGCCCAACTTGAGGAGTTCCAGAGCCCTGGCTAAGATCACAGGTATAGATGCTGGATGGGTGGAGAGCTGGCGCTGGCACAGTCTTAGGGCTTTGAAGGCAATTCCTGCCAGATCCTGGGCAAACTCTGCCGAAGCTGGAAGCTGCGTTCAGATTGTATGAGATTGAAGATCTCAGCTGAAAACACCCTTGCACATGCAGAGCGCACCCATCCCGCCTTCAGTGACTGTCCAAAGGAAAGGAACTGGCTGTTTTTATTTCACTCTGAAATATTCCACATCCTCTGCAGACCAGCTCAGCAGTGATGCGAAGCAGGAGAAGCTAAACCCTGGTGCTCATCGTTGAATGCATGCAAATGAGGAGTGAAAATAGACTCCTCTGGTCTCCTTCTTGTCCCTTCTCCTCACTCCTTCTATGGCTCTCCCTCCCTTGGAGTCCTCAGTGGCTGTGTCATATCCTAGATAAAGAGGCCCATGAAGGAAAAACTGCCAACTACCACATAACGGGCTCAAAGAAGGGGTAGGTAATTTCTTTACATTGCAGGAGATGATCCCACAGGTAGACTTTATTATCCCCACTATAGATGCAGAGACTGAGTCTGGAGAGGTTATTGCATAGTAGGATTCAGACCTGAAACCAAATGTATCTGAAGGCTATAAGACCAGCCTTCCCTGAACTCTACCACTTCCAGTAAGAGGAGAAGGAGGCCCAGACATGCCACATTTTACCATAATCAGCCAAACAGATCTCTGGTTTCAGTGCACTTGGGGAAGTCGTTAAAGAAATAGCACAGCTTGCTCTTGTCCCACCTTCTATCTTTCCATCAGGTGATTCGTTCACCTGGTCCTGTCAAATGAGCATTTCGACCAATCTTCCTGGGATTTCTCACATCCTGCCCTCTGAAATCCCTCTCTTCATATCTAGAATAGGACAAATAGAATAGCAAGAGCATCAGTTCAAACCCCTGCTCCAGCACTTAAGAACTCTATGACCTTGAAAAACTTTCATCACCTCTTCAGTCCTCAGTCTCCCTTTCTGTTACCAAGAATAAAGTGCTTCTACCACCTTATGGAGCTCCCCATGCCTTATGTGACCTCCCACTGAAGAGCTTCAGGACCTGAGGACAGGGCCCTCTAAGTTTGGGTCTGACCAGCTCCTGAGAAGGCCCCAGGGAAGGCAGCTTGCTTTCACTAAGAGACCGAGCATCAACACTGACCTCTGCTCACCCTGTGGACCACAGCTTTTCCCCCAAATCCTCTCTATGTATGTCCTGCTCTTTTAAAGCAGTTTATTCCAAAATGTAGTACCCTGCCAGAGATGAGCTGCACCAAGTCACCAAGCTCCCAGAAGCCCAGCGTTCCACACACCAGTCCTGCCCACTAGGATCTGCCCTCATATCTTAGGTAATTTGGAGGCCAATGGCATCCTGACCAAGTCCAGCTCCACCACATCCCTCAGATGCTACATTCTGCTTCATCAGCCCTGCACTTTCTGAAGCCGGCGCATCTCCCAGCACCATTCTGCCCTCCTGGCAGAAAATGCAAGAGAAGACCTTTGAGGTCAGAAAGACCTGAGCTTAAATCCTGTCCCTGTGCTCCCTCTGGCCATGGGATGGTGAGTCATTATTCCTCCTCACTGGTTTTATGCTTTGATTTATTGACGTGTGTGTGTGTGTGTGTGTGTGTGTGCGCGCGCGCGCGCACATGCGCGCGCGCACCAACCAGAATAGTATAGGCATTTATACATTTGTCTTCCATCATATCTCCCATAAGATAACTGTGCCATGTCCATTACCTACAGCTGAATTTACCCATGTTAAACACATTACATAAGAAACATCATTAGAAAGTGCCTGGCCTTCAATAGAGCTCCATGACCATGAGCTGCGGCTATTATTATACCATCACTCTCCTCATTGTGTACTAAAACCTGTGCCAGGAATTCAACAAGCACTGTTTCTAAAACCACAATCCTACAAGATAGACATAATTGTCTTCTTACCTGAAATCAAGGAAAGGAAGGCTCAAGAAGCAAAATAATTGACTGAATGCCACACAGCTAATCAGTGGCCAAGTCAGAATTGTCCAGTTGGGCCTAACCAATGTATGGTCCTCCTCTAAGTCACAGGTGAAAAAGACACAGAAAAAAATCAGCAGCTGTTAAGATTCCTGCTCCCCCACAAGAATGCCTGGAGAGACAGGGTCACGTTCCACCAAGGGCCAGTACCACAAGACTGTAAAGGACAGAACCGAGGAGCACACTCAGTTGAAGGAGATGATTGGGCTTGAGCTGGGCATGAAGGCATGGAGAGCAGGGACCTTTTGGCAACTCTGCAGGACAAAACAGAGAAGGTGTCAATGCTGGAGGGCAACGACCAGCACCTGTGAGCATCTCCTGGCTCCTGCCCAGTGCTGGACAGCATACATCTGCTGATGCACAGAGTCCTGCCAGAGGAGGACTTTTGGAGGTCTTTTGTAATGTCCATTTTGCAAAGGAAAACACGCAGTCACACAAATAGCAAACCGTGAGAGCAGAGCAGAGGTGGCATGGGGCAGGGCATATCCAGGAAAGGATTTTCCTGCGGCGCATCACCTAGACATCCCTTTACCAAGGACTAGACATGCCGGGCCACCCTCACCCCAAGGCTGCACTATGGCTTGGGATTTTCATTCTGTCCCTGCATTTGTCTCCTCGGCCTGGGTGGTGGCTTCCCATGTAGATGGAGGTGGCCTTTCCTTCTTGACTCACTATCATGGCTCATGATTTCATTCCTTCCCTCGATCCCCTGGCCCATGTCTCTTGTCACAGATGCCAGACACAAATACCAATCATCCCAAAGACCCTACCTTCAGAAAAGTCATGTTTGATGTTGTGCTATTGCCAAATAAAGGCAAGAAGAGAACCTTGAACCCTAATCACAGTGTGGAGTGAACACAGCTCAACTCTGCTTCATTGTCTACTTTCCCTGGTTATCCAATCTGTAACCCACTGACCAGCCATAAATACTTATAATTATTTTCTTTCATCATGCTAAAACCACTAATTAGAGTAATTACTGCAAAGTATAGTTAACATGAATCAAGCTGGCATGCAGCAAATCATAGCCTGCCTCCCATTTGGCTTTCCTCTGGGTTCCTTAGACTTTTCTTGGTTTAGGTTCCCAGGCCAAGATCCACCCAGCTGGCTACAATGTTTGAATTATCTGATGAGGCCACACACTCCTATTCACTCTGACATCAGGAAGAGTAAATGTTCATCCTAAGTGGATATTTCCATAGATTCATCTCTGGCGGGTCAGATCTCCAAGGATTTCCGGTGGCCCCTGTAACTTTCCACACCCACTCTCCTGTTCCCTTCAAGGTTAATTTTATGGCCCACATCCAGGCCTGGAGACTCATGGGTCTGGTGCCTGGCCATGGTAGTTCTGTTAGCATGAAGATTTGTTGTTAAAGACATTGCTCGTGGCACACCAAGAGAAATGGCTTTGTTGTAATAAAAAGACCTCAGCCATTAAGACTCTATTGGGCACCAGGCATCCCTGGCGCTCTTGCTGTGGCATGTGGGGGAGTTACTTCAGCCTGCTGAGCCCAGCCCCACAGTGGTGCAGGTGGAGGCCAACTGCTGTTTCAGAAGAGGAGTGGGAGAAGGACAGCAGTGTCCTCTATAAACAGCCAGGCACTCTCCATTTAAAACTGATCATTTTTTACTCTGTACAGTTCTAACCATGCTACGAATAGAAGTGATGGAGTCCCTGATGAAAGGCATCTATCTCAGGGCAGATGCTGTGATGTCAAGTACACGGTGTGTTGGTGCTGGTGGTGTTTGGTTTGGGGTAGTTCATTCTCACCGGAAGCCAGCCTGCCTTCTCAGTCATCCTCACTAGGGCTCTAAACAGGTCTCCCAGGGCCACCCTGCAGCATCCCCGTCCTGGCCCTCATGACACACCCCTGCCTCCATAGGTAACACCCTGGGAAACACTGCTCGTGCCACTGCCCAGCTCCCTGGGGCAATGTCTGCTTTCTTCTCCTGCTGCCAGCACAGTGGCCACCGTGGCTCAGCTCAGAAGCAAATTTACCAGGAAACTAAAAAAGCCCAAGTTTGGGCACCCCTGATCTGCACAGGCCCCTTCTGAAGCCCTGAACCTCCATTTTTATTCACACCTTTGTATTCTGCTATGGGCTGAACTGTGTTCCCCTAATCCCAAATACCTGGGAATGTGACCTGTACTTGGACACAAGTCTTTAAAGAAGTAACTAAGTTAAAATGATGTCCTTAAAGTGTGCCCTGATCCAATCTGACCCGTGTCCCAGCAAGAGGAGGAGACCAGGCACAGACACACAGGGGAACACCGGGTGCAGACACAGTGAGGACATGCTTGCCAGCCCAGGACGGGGGCTGCCAGCCACCTCTGCCAGCACCTCCATTTTGGCCTCTAGCCCCCAGAATGGCCCCTCAGTCCCCGTCGTGGAGCTTTGCTTCAGCAGCCTGAGTGAGTGCACACACGGTTTTGTAAAGGTGGCTGAAAGGGTAAAAGCATCCAGTCCTGTGGAAGCCAACCTGCCACAGCCACACCGCAGACAGAGGGCCAGCTCCACCCTGACCAGCAGGGACCTAATCAGAACAAGGTCTGTGGGAGAGGGACAGGGAGGACTTCACTGCATGTGATGATGGCCTCGGTGTGGAGCAGGAGAGGGGTTCTGAACAGGGTCCGGTCCCAGTCTGCCTGCTGCCCTCTTGGTAGGCTTGGTCTCGATCCCCACACCACACACACCCTCAGCCTGGTCAGCTCAGTGGACCTGCGCAGAGACACCGCGTGACCCAGCCCTACACTGTCACCACTCCATGGGTGTGAGTTCTCCCTCCCCGAGCCTCTGGAAGGGACAGGTGGGGACAGCAGTGGGCTCAAATCAAAGTGACAGCTGCAGAACACCAAAGCAATTCCTGGAAGATTGTCCAAAACACCCAGCTCATAGGACAAAAACTACCAAGAAGATCCTGGTGTAGGGAAATTACAGGCTGCTCAGCTTCTCAAGCTGTGTCATTATCACTGCGATGAGAGGGAAACAGACAGCAGCATCCATCCAAGAACTATAAAAGCAAATGCAGAGGGTAAAGCCCAAAACCCGTGCTATTTATTTCTCACAAGGAAAACTAGATCTCAAAGCACAATGGCAGTGGGCGGCACAGTGTGCTGAGCACCTGCACCTTTCCCACCTCGTGTGATGTTCACGATCCTGACAAAACAATGACTCTATCATCGTCCCTTTTTACCAGACGAGGAAACTGAGACCCAGTCCTTTGAACTCGAGCAACACATTTATTTATAGACCCCTCTTATGTGTAACTCTAAGATAATTTGTTCACTCTTTTAAATAAAAAAAACAGCCAGACACAGTGGTGGACACCTGTGATCCCAGCAACTCAGGAGGCTGAGGCAGGAGGATCACAAGTTCAAAGCCAGCCTCAGCATCTTAGCAAAGCCCTAAGCAACTTAGTGAGATCCTGATTCTAAATCAAAGATAAAAAGGGCTGGGGATATGGCTCAGTGGTTAAGTGCCCCTGGGTTCAATACCCTGGGAAGAGGAGGAAAAACAACAATATAAAATGATATTTTAATCTAAAGCATTTCAATGGATCTATACTTTCTAATATTCAGACCAAGGCTGACCCTTTTGCCAATGCCCAGAGTGGGAATCGTCCTGGGTAGATGTAGATGTGTTTTACATACCTCTGCCCTACACCCATGTGGTACCTTGTATAACAAAGGTGCCCCTAATATTTGGATGTTGCCAGATCCAGGCCTGCTCTCAGCTTTGATTTCTGCCCACATCCTTTCCAGATCTAGTCAGGTTTTGTCCCCCAGTTTGGGGTTGCAAGACCAGCTGCCGCAGATCAGATCATGCCGGTATAACTGTCCCCTGACTTGGCCCTGCAGCACCCCATGCTCTTGATCTGGACCCTGCTAATTTAGAAAGCCCTGATGGTTCTGGTATCTCTATGATGACTAAGCCAACCAACCACCCGAAGCCCTAAATGGGCACTGCGTCTCACTAATAATGAGAATAAAAACAGGTGGCATCTGCTGAGCTCTCCATATGAAGCACAGAGGCAATGGTTTCAATGTCTGTATCCCCCTAAAAGTCATACTTTAAATACTAACCCCAGCCGTGATGCTATTAGGAGGAGAGCCTTTGGCAGGACATTTGGTCAATAAGGGTGGGGCCTTCATGGATGGGATTAGTGCCCTTATAAGAGACCCCAAGAGCTCTCTCACCCGCTTTCTACTGTGAGGACACACAGAGAAGATGATAGTCTGCAATCTGGAAGAGGACCTTCACCCACTGGACTTCCAACCTCCAGAATATGAGAAGTAAATCCCCACCGTCTATATCCCCACTGTCTATAAGTCTGTGGAGCTTTGCCATAGCAGCCCAAGTGGACTAAGACACCATGATCTCATTTAATCCCCTCCACAACTCTGATACTGGAAATGGTACTTGTGACAGCCCCTAGGTTGGAACTACCAACTCCATCCCACAAATAAGGCATGGCTTGGGCTCAGGCAGCCAGGCACCGAAGCAAACCCCAAGCCTGTCCCGCTGTGTGCACCACCTCCTACCTACAGATGCACATGTTGAAGCCACCAAAGCCACATGTGGTCCTGAGCAGACCACGGGCTCCAGGCTACCTGATGCAGCTGAGGTGCTCTGCACCACACACTCCACTATGTCCCTGCAAGCAGAAGAGCCTGGGCAAGGGGACCACCCTCAGAGTGTGTCCACGAGAACTGAGCCTGGGACTGAGTTCAGCCAATAATCCAAAGGCAGGGCAGGTCTGGGAGCCAGGCTGCCCACCGAGTGTTGTCCTAGAAGTCACATGGTTCAGGAGGGAAGGAGGAAACTGAGGACTTGGCAGTCCTGGTGGGAGCAGGAATGGGTACAGGTGCCTCTGGTTGGTGCTCTGGGTTAAATGGCTCAATTAGACAGTAACCCTTCCTGAGCCTTATCCTAAGGACCCACAGATGTTCCAACATCTCCTTTGCCCCAAATATCCAGTGTCATCTCTGGATCCAACAGATCTCACTCTTAAGTGTTATGACATTATCCAAACTCAATTAATAAGACAGAGACCTTCTAAATGGTGTGTGTGTGTGTGTGTGTGTGTGTGTATCTGAATGCATATGTGTATATGTATACAGTTCCCCTCATCTGTGCCCAAGGGGAACCTGGAAAAGCCACTGCAAAAGCCCATTGAAGAGGAAACAGAGTCAGTGATCCCAGCTTGGCTCTGAATCTTACCTTCTTCCCAAATGTGCACCTTGAACCCCAGCCAAGGTCTGTTTCAGCTTTTGACTGATGGAGTAACAGCCACACCCCAGGTGCTGCTCACTCATTCACAGGGCCAAGGAGCCAAGTCTTGGGAGCTGTTTCATGTTTGCACATCCTAGCTCTTGATGAGCTGTGACAGCGTTGCCCCCAAGGCCATCCCATGTGCTTGGGGTGTGAGTGATGCTCACAGACCAGTGGTCTTTTAGTGCATGACGCTCTCGTGAATGGAGATAGCATCTGCCCTGAGGGTTCAAGAGTTTTGTCATGGCTGTTATCATGGCAGGCTGTAGTTTTCTTTTGTTTTATAGAACCCACAAAATTAGCGTTATTTTTTTTAACCATATCACGTTGTTAAAATTTTTCGAGCTGGGATTCAGAGCTGGGTAGAAGGCCCAGCCTGGATTTAAAAACTTTATAATCAAAAGAAATTGATACACTTTTCAAAGTTTCAGTTTTCTCATCTGTAACACAGGGAGGTAATACTCATGCCATGGATCAGATGTGTGCTCTTTCTGCTTCCCCTGGATGTTGTAAGACCAAAACATCCAGGAAAGTATACTGTGAAAAGAGTCAAAATATAAATTAAATAGGAACCATTTTTTTCAAATGTGAACCCAATGAGATATAGTTTTTCCTCAGTGTCCGCAGGTACTGGCTCCAGAAGCCCTGCAGACACCAAAATCTGAGGATACTCAGATGCCTTATGTAAAATGCATAAACTTGCATAGAACCTACACACATCCTCCCTTACTTATACCTTAAGTCATCTCTAGATTGTGTGTAATGCTTAGCACAATGTAAATGCTATGTAAATAGTTGCTACACTGATTGTTTAGGGAATAATGACAAGGAAAAAATCTGCATGTGTTCAGTACAGATACAATTCTGAAAAATATTTTCAGGGTTGGTTGGATCTGCAGAGCAGATCTCATCGATACAGAGAGCTGAGTGTACCATGCCAGGCCTCAGGACACATGCCTGACAGAAAGTCACAGCAATGCAAACAAATTGGATGGGGCAGGAAAGTCTCTAGCCTAGGGCCCACTTATAACACTGTAAAACCAAAATTATTGGCTCCTTTCCATGCACCAGGTTCTAGCAGCTACTAAGAACCTACTGGATAATAAAGTTCTGCTGTATGGACAAACTCCCAGTCCAGACAAAGTGGATACTAGAACACAAAAGTGTCAAAGCCATCATCATGGCTGGCGTGTGGTGAGAGATGGAAAGGGCTTCACAGAGGAGGTAACTGCTGAACAGTGAGGGGAACTTCAGTAGGAAGACGAGCACTAGACACAAGACAGAGAAAATGGCCAAGGCCTTTGTGAGGAGGGCCTTTCTTGTCTAGCGCAGGCTTGCTGGAGAGAGGGGAATGTGATAAAGCACCCCAGTGCTCCTGACCACCCCCACCAGCTTCCACTTGTCTGGGGAAGGTGTGGGCAGGACGTAGGGGAGAGGGTCAGAGGAGAGAAGGTGAGAGCGGGTAAGGGGTGAAAAGTCAACTATGAATGGGGCTGATACAGGAGTGGTCAGAGTTTTCACCCTCAGAGCAAAAGAGAGCCGATGTGAGCTTCACCTTTGCCTCATCCCCCTGCATCCAGACCCTCAGCAGATGGCAAGTCCGAGCTTCTCAGTCTGTTTTCTCAACTGACAAAGAAGCAGCGAATTCATTGTATGTAGGAAAAACTACCCCAATGTCCGATGGCCCTGACGGGCAGGTCTCCAGTAAGCTCACGGACAGGCAGTTGGTACTCCCAGGGTGACATGATCTAAAAGAAAGTTCAAGTCTCAGTGTTGCAGAGTAATCTTACCATTCAATTTTTGCCTCCTAATTGGTGCTTTAGAACCATCTTTTCTAAGTTCTCATTTTCTCCGGCAGCAGCGTAGACTTTGGCATCCAAGTGGGCAGCTGGGGCGCATTCTCTGGGCCTCTTTCCCTCTGGCGGATGAAGCGTCTTAGCCCTAAACCAGAACCATCTGTGAAAAATGACTGGGAGGCACAGAAAGTGCTGGAACCACAAAATTCCAGCTTTGCTTTTGGCTTTCTGGCAACCAAAAAATAAAAACGCAGCTCTCCTTTCTCCAAGTGTTCCCTGCCCCTCCGTCTACTCCAGCCTGGAGTTGATTGTCCATGGGCAAACCTGGGTGCTCCTGGGGCCCACTGGTTCACCTGGCTCTGCAGCTACTACCAAAATGCACATGGAGGCCAGGCTGGGAATAAAGCGAATTTTTTCAAAAAGAACAAACTTCATAAATCCTTGTTTGATCCTACACAGGTGTATAGAAGAAACTCTAAGGGGTGTTTATTTTCTGTGTCCAGGTCCTGCCAAGACCCAAATATGAAAAACAGTTTTTTGGTTTTTTTTTTTCCCCACCACAGATGTCTGTTGAGACACTCAAGATAAACCCAGAGAAAGGTGGGTAGTGAGCTCTGAAAGCCTCTTGCCCAACATTGGCCAAACGTGGCCAACAGGGATCCTTACACAGCATCTGCCCACCCTGTGAGCATCAGGGGCCACCATGTGCCTCACCTGACAAAGACCACAGTCTGGGCCCACTGGATGGGGTGGAACCAAGATAGTTACAGAGATGTGGAGGACGTTGGAAAATTCGCTGTCTTCCACACCACAGGAAGGCTTAAAGATCCAAACCAAACCAGAGCTGGTACGAGTGTCAGGAGATGTAAAATAATGTGGTTTGGGGTGCGCAAACGTTTTCAGCTATAAATACCCTTGAGAGTGCTCCAATGCACTGAGCCAAAACCTAAATGCTATGAGGTTTCACCCAATATAGGGTTCCTTAAATAAACACAATATGAATACAGAATTCACTAGCATGAACTTGAAAGAAGAGAGACTGACACTAAACCATCTCAGTAGGAGAGGAAACTGGTCTGGGCCTCTGGGGACAAGCATTCACTGAGGTCTTCAGCAGGCTGCACACTGGACAAGTTCTTTCAAATCTGTCAGCATATTAAATCTTCCTGCAGAAACCCCAGGAGGTGGATGCTCATGTCTTGCACTGTAAAGACAAGGAAACCAAACTTTCCAGAGAAGTTAAGAAACCAGACCCAGAGAGGAAGACCAGTTGGGCTCCAAAGCCTCCATCCTCTGTAACTGGACCCCATGCACCCATTACAAAATCTGCCTCTCCATCAGGGTGTGACCTCCTCAAGGACAAGGGTGCCATCCCATCCCCTAGGGCTCCTCCATGCCAGGAAGCCTCTGGTAACCTGGATGTCACTGTCTGAATTCCTTAGGGCTGCCATAACCAATTCCCACAGAGGAGATGGCTTAGAACAACAGACCTTAAATATCTAATAGTTCTGGAAGCTAAAATTCCCAAATCCAGGTGTCCCTGGAGTTTTGAGGGGAAATTTGACCCAGTCCTTCTTCAGCTTCTGATGGATTCCCACAGATCCTTGGCATTCCTTTGCTTGAAGATGCGTCCCTCCAGCGTCTGCCTCCACCTTTAAAGCTCTGTCCTCCCTGTCTGTGTCTCTTCTCTTCTTATAAGGACAGCAGCCATTGGATTAGGGCCTACTCTCATTTATTATGATTTCTTCTTAACTTGATCACATCTGCAAACACCCAATTTCCAAATAAGGTCCTAAGTACCAGGGCTTAGGACTGTACCACATCTTTACGGAGGGCAGGATTCAATCTATATAACGTGGACAACAAACTCATATTTCTTGAATGAAACAAAGTCCCAGTGGATCCTTGTAGGGTTTCTGGAAAAATCTAATGCTCCAAGAAACCCCCACTACAGCCTCTCTGATCACCTGAGGTCCCTGAGTGCTCCTGTCCTGACGCACGCCCACACCCTGGGAAAGCAGACAATCACCAACCTACCTCCACTCAGGGACCTCTTGTGTCCTGATGGGGTGAGAGACAAAGTCTTCCTGAAGGTATTGTTTCCCACTCCCTTTTTCTCCAAAGGACCCAGGTAGTTTTAGAACTGCATAATGAACGCGGGAAGCTTGCAGAAAGAATAACAATGTGAATCTAAGAGCCACTCTTGACCCATGATGCAGAAAACCAGGAAAAGTGCCTGTCAGGAAAAAAAAAAAAAATCACTCTGTATGAATGAACACTAAACCTCATTAGAGTTTTAAATGTGCTAATTATTTATATACTACCCATCAACCAATGATCTCCCAAAGATATCCCAGTTCTGGCTTCTGTTGCTCTGGTTGTAGACTTTTTGTTTCATTTTTCTTGTTAATAACTGATTTTTCAAGAATGTGATCATATTTAAAAACAGACATTTTATTTCCTACCTCCAAGGTACTCTAAATGAGGATATTGCTAGCAAAGAACCTAGTATTAAAAAACACACAAAAATGGTGAATAAAGCCCACATTAAGGAAACTGCAGAAAGTAGCTAGGAAAATGGAAGCCCATTTAGGCCATCAGAATTTGCTTATGCTGCTAAATATAATTTCCACCAGGTGCATGAAGCACATGAGTAATTACAGATTAGGGGGAAAAAATAAGCAATAACCTTTTGTCGACATGGACACCACCTCCTCTGATTCTGGGGCAGTGTTTTGAAGAGTTAAATGCCCTCTGCAAATTCCAGGTGCTGTGTTATTATCACCACCCCTGATCCTCCTCACAGCCACGGCGGCACCTGAAGCAGTTACACCAGGGATGTGTTACCCTCCGTTTTCTCTCATCCCCCTGGAAAATGAATGCAGAACATGCTCCAAAGAACCCTGGGTTCTAGCTCCCAAATCTAAGAATGCTCATCTTTTCCCAATTTGCAAGGGGAAGAACAAGTAAATGAACAGGAATTTCTCAATGTCAAGGTTGACTCTATAATTTTCCTTGTCTTTGGGATGCACCACCTCTGGCCTGTGAGGAAATAACACATGGGTAAGTACTTCAGCCCAGGGCTGCCCAGTAACGTGCCCATGCTCACCAGGCAGGTGAGCTGCCTTTGCATGTCCCTCCTACACACTCCAATCGTCCTGGCAGGGGGCTCACTTACCTCTGGGCCCTGAGGAATCCCGGTTTGGGAAGGAGAGCATTGGGATGATAGACAGCAATGTGAACCCACTTAACAGCCCTGAACTGTGAACTCAAAAAGCATTCCAAGGTAAAGTTCATGTGGTGAAGAGTTCACCCAAGTAAAGAGAGAGAGGGAGAGAGGGAGGGAGAGCACAGATGGATGTAAACATTTATCCACATTCTCCAGTAAGCACATGGCTTGCACCAGCCCCATCACCTCACAAGCTTTAGAAATTTGACTGTAGAGTGGCCAAAGTATACCTGGTAGGCATTTCAAGAATGTCTAAAAGAAATTATAACCTATTTTTAATGCAAAGATATACAGAGATGGAAAACTGGTTCATGATCCCTCTACTTGAGTGATCCCAGCTGACCATATTTTTTAAAGTAAATACAATGTGCACTTAGATGATTTGGCAGTGTAGAATGATATAAAATGACAATTACAAGCATCCTTCCCTTTCCAGCCCCTGTCCCAAAAGGTAACCACTGCTCACCGTGGCCTGATGTGTCCTTTATGAAACAACCTATGCTGTGCTTACGCACATAGGTATGTACATGAATTTTTAAATGTTCATGTATGGTGTTCACTTTCATGTTTGATTTTATACATTTTTTAACATTTACATTTTAAGGCTGTTTTAGTCAGCTTTGCTGCCACTTTAACCAAAAGACCTGACAAGAACAATTTTAGAGGCGGAAAAGTTTGGGGCACACAGTTTGAGAGGTCTTAGTCTACAGATGGCTGACTCCATTGCTCTCTGCCTGAGATGAGGGAGGACATCAAGGCAGAAGGCCGGGATGCAAGAAAGCAGCTCAGGACCGGATAATCAGGGGCAAAGAGAGAGAGAGCTCCACTCCAGGAGGACAAAATGTAAGCCCTGCTGGCAGGACCCTACAGATGCCTCCTCCAGCCACACCCTGCCTGCCCAGGTTCCACCCAGTCAATCCACTGGAGTTCATTAACGCGCTGATTAGGTCAAGGCTCACATAACCCAGTCATTCCACCTCTGAACTTCCTTGTCTTTTCTCACATGAGCTTTTGGGGGACACCTCGTATCTAAACCATAAAATTATATATGCAAGTTGGTTCATATACTGGGCACTTTCCATTGTTTTCCCTTAAAAATATTCTTTGG
>PVHX01009389.1:63989-76855 GCA_004024805.1 Geosciurus inauris
GCGCGGTGGCTCACGCTTGTAATCCCAGCACTTAGGGAGGCTGAGACAGGAGAATCGCGAGTTCAAAGCCAGCCTCAGCAATGGTGAGGCACTAAGCAACTCAGTGAGACCCTGTCTCTACATAAAACACAAAATAGGGCTGGGGATGTGGCTCAGGGGTCGAGTGCCCCTGAGTTCAATCCCCGGTACCAAAAAAAAAAAAAATATTCTTTGGGATTTTTCTATATTAGAATATGCAAAACTATTGGATGACTATTCAGTATCCCTGATGAAACATGTAGTTGCTTCCAGCTTGTTCTTGTTTTTGTTTGGTTCACTCTAACAATAGAATACTCATCACAACGGAATTGGTAGGTCGATGTAGGAGCAACTGGTATTTTAATGGTCATTGGCCAATTACAAACCACAATGGGAACAACAGGCTTCAGAAAGAATCTCTGTTCCCTGCACCACCATACCACACCAGTGCTCCACGCCAGTGCTCCACGCCAGTGCTCCACGCTAGTGCTCCACGCCAGTGCTCCGCAGCAGACTGTGCAACCACGTGTGCGTGTCAGCCTTCCAAGGATGTGACACCATCTCTCAGGAATCCTATCTGCATCTTAACTGGGAGCCCTGTGGAGCATCTTGTCACATGCTTCATGACCCTTTTCCTCTAAACTACTTGCTCCGAATCCTTATAGACATTCTCTTGATGGATTCTTCACGGATTAAGGAAAGAGCTGTTCATTTGTCAGATGTGCTGCCGGTTCTTTCCCCAGATTTGTTTGTTTTACTCTATTTGAGCTCTTCTGTGCCAAAGAGAAATTCAAAAATTTTATATAGTCACAAGTATCTATCTTTTCCTTTACAGCTTCTAAGTTTTCTACCCTACTTAGAAAGGCTTTTCCTCCTCCAAGTTTAAAAATAAACACATGCAAACTTTTAGACAGACCGTCTCTGCTCTGTTTGTGCAATAGTGTGCTGGTGGGGCTGCCCTGAGTGGATAGAAGTAAGTGAGCGAGGTGCGCCTGCTACTAAAGTGGAGGGCTGTCGCACCAATTAATTGTCAATAGGCATGCTGGGACAGCCCAACGCGGGATGAATGGTGTGTTCAGAAAATAACACTGAGACAACTGGATATTTACAAAGCGACCGCTTTACAATAGCATGCACAAAGTAAAATTGGTCCTTTATCAAGTATCATGTAAAAAATTCAACTCCAAATGGATCATAGACATAAATATAAAAGCTAAGCCTATAAAACACCTACGGGAAAACACTATAGTAAATCTTTGCCCCGTTGAGTGAGGCAGTGGTTTCTTCTATATGTCACGAAGAGCACAGGGGAGGGCTGGGGTGTGGCTCAGGGGTAGATCACCGGGCTAGCACATGGGAGGCCCTGGGTTCCATTCCCAGCACTGAAAAAGAAAAAAGAAACTAAAAAGAACACAAGTGACAAAAGAAAGCAGAGAGATAAAATCGGAATTCACAAAAACTAAAAGATTTTATGTTCAAAGAATATCATCTGTCAGTCCACTTCCCACCTCTGTGACCAAGATAAACACTTGAGATAAACAACTTAAGGAGGAAAGGTTTATTCTGGCTCACAGGTTCAGAGGTGTCACCATGGTAGAGTGGCCCGCTTGCCTTGGGCCTTTGCTGACACAGAGCAGCATAGCTGAAGCAGCGGCAGAGGACAGCCAAAGGCCTCACAGCAACCAGAAAGAAGAGAGAGAAAAGAAGGGCCTGGGGTCCCAGAACCCCTTTAAGGATATGTCCCCAATGACCTAACCTCCTTCCAGTAGGTCCCACCTCTTAAAGGCTCCACCTCTGCCAGTAGCACTATTATCTGGGGACCAGGACTTCAACAAGAAGCTCTTCAGGACATTGAAGATCCAAACCATAGACTCATCATAAAAGTGAATGTATAACCCACAGAATGGGAGCAATTCTTTGCAAATCACATATTTATAAAGGAAAACTCATACAGTGCAACAATAGAAATAGACAAATAGTCCAACTTTTAACATGTCAAAGGATTTGAATAGACATCTTCTCAAAGAGGATGTTCAAATGGTCAATCATCCATCAAAAGATGCTCCTTGTCACTAGTCAACAGGGAAATGCAAATCAATGGTGCAATGAGGTAGTACTTCACACCCCTGGAAACATCTCAAAAAGAAGACAGACAGACAGTTCACAAAAGTGTTAAAAAGCAAATTGGAAAATAACAAGGCAGGGGAAGGATGCAGAGAAATCAAAACCCTCACTCATTGGTGGTGGGATTGTAAATTCTCTGGTCACTGTAAAAACAATTTGGAAATTCTGGGAAATAAACTATGTTAACACATGTTCCCACCAGTTACACTCATAAATATATACCCAAGATAAAAAATAGCCCACACAAATACTTGCAAGTGAATTTTTATAGCCGCATTATTCATAATAACCAAAAGACTGAAACAATTCAGTGTGTATCAACTGGTGGATATAGATATTAAAAAGTGGAATATTCATAAATGGAATATTACTCAGTAATAAAAAGGAATAAAATACTGATTAATGCTACAACACATATGAAATCCAAAAATACCATGCTTTGTAAAAGAAATGAATCACAAAATGCTGTATACTGTATAATTCCATTTGTTTGAAATATTCAGAATAGGCAAATTCACAGAGACACAAAGTAAATTAGTGGTTGCCAAAGGCCAGGAGCAGAGGAGGGGGCAGAGAGAGGGTACTACTGGGTGTGGGGATTCTTTGAGGGAGATGAAATTTCCTATACTAGTCAAGGTTGCCTCCCTCAAAAATATGCTAAAAGATTCTGATTTGTGTACTTTACAAGGGTAAATTGTAGAGTATATAAATTGTATCTTAATAAAGTTATTTTAGCTTTGTGTTTTTTAAAAAACAGGCAGTGGACCATCACGCACTGATTTCTATGCTAGTCTCTCAACATTTTGAACTTCTGTAATATAATAAAATATTGGGAAATACAGACTAATAAGTGATAAGAAAGGAAAGTGAGTGAGGAGACAGGAGGGAAGGGTTAGATACTAAGAGAAAAAATTCACCATTTTTTCCCTCTGTAGGTACAGATCTGTAGGTGAAGTACCCATCATCCAGGTAACGTGCAGTTTGAAAGCGAGACTCACTCCAGCAAGCCGTGGAATGAACCGGTGAACTTAGTCTTAAAGAGTGACAGCCCTAGCCAAGTCTCTGGGCCACGCGGAACATCCCTTTCGTCCTCTCTAAGGAGCACTTGGAGCATTGTCTTCTTAGGGTCCACTTCCCCACCCCTTCATTTTCCCAAACTTTCTTTGGGCCCTTTTCCAAACCTGATTCCAGATTGTCCCCTACATGGCACTTCTTGTCACATCTATCTGCTCAGTTCCCAGCTCTCAGTCCCCGCCTGGCCTGGCAGTGGCTCTTGCTGTCCTGTCTCTTTCCTGCCTTTTTGCAGGGCTGCGACTTCAGATTCAGGCTTCTTAATCAGCATCAAAAACACAAAAGGCAGCCAGGTCCCTGTGCCAGGGGAGGCCTCCCGCACCCGCCAGCATTAATGCCTGTTTCTGTCTCAGCACAGAGAAGATGGGGTGTGCAACCATCAGGTAAGAAAGCCGCTGGCAGGTCCTGGGAGCCGGGACGCTAGCTGGATAAATCTTGGTCCCACCAGGGCCTGTCTCTGTGCGTATTGTGGCAAAGGAAATACCCAGCCAGCAAAGCCCTGGAGAGCAACGTCTGCTCTCCCTGCCCCCAGAGGGCAAAGTTATAGGGCAGGACTTACAAATCCATGCAAATGATGCTCTGGACTTTCTGTGTTCCCAGACTCTTCTTTGAGAGCATTGGAACAGGGACTGGGAGGAAGCCTGGTGCACAAGCACCTATCTTTGCCATTGGGGCCTTACCCACTGCGGAACTCTCTGGACCTTCACAAACAAGAGACGTGCTGCTTCTGTAGCGAGGAAAGGATGCTGAGGTGGCACCGAGACACCCCCCTTCTGGGTGCCATCAGCCACTACAGGTCCTTTATCTCCTTTTTGTCACAAATGCCCAGGTGTCTCCAGTGCACTGAAGTCCCAGCAGGGCAGTCTGAGGTGGACCAGGTGCCACCACCATCGGGCCTGTGTGCAGCAGGATCAGGCTGCCATAGAAAGTCTGGTATGACCCACCCCATCAAACCGGGAGAAAGGGGGAGGGGCTCAGATTCCCATGGATCAGCAACTGAGCTGCCCCTGCCCAGGCCCCTGGGGGCCCACTGGCCTGCAGCCACTCCTGTACCCCAGGTACACACTGTGCTATGGGTTGTTCCCCAGGAGCTCCTATCAGCCCCTCTCTCTCCCTCCATCTGATTAGCTTCCCTCTCTGTGAAGACCCAGCACTGCCCAGGGCTTTGGGTGCCCTGCTTCTGCAGGAAGCCCTGTGCCAACCTGACTGGGGCATGTTAGACTCTCCCATCTCCCTCCAGGGACATGGGACAGTCCACTGCACAGGCCTGGAGGAGAGCGCTGATGGAAACGGGTTCTCTACCTGGTGCTGCAGGTAACGAGGAAAGGCCCAGGAACCTCAGCCATGCTCGTCATGACCACCAACCCTCTCTAAGCCACGGAGAGGCTGCATCCTGGTGGCCTCGGTACGCAGAAGAGTTCTAGGGCCCGATCCTCCCGTCAGTACCTAGTTCTCTACACTGCTCCATCTGTGTGGTCTGTCCCCCAGTCACCCGCCACTATGACTTCCAACAGTGGCTCCCGTCTTTCTCGGCCACCACTGCAGGTCTTTCCCAAGCATTCCCCAGCGTCAGGGACCAAAGCTGGACTGAGTTCAGGCTCATCGGGCCACCAAGCACATCCCCTTCCAGAGATCATCAGCTCTGCCAAGATTATCTGGCACACATCAGGCCTGCAGTTTCGCAGAGAGCTCTTCAATTTTCTCATATAGCAAACCAACATACTGCTGTAGAAACCCTGCTCCCCATCTGGAAGTCCAGTCCTGATTTCACAAGGACCTTTTTCTAAAGGGGGAACAGTCTTGGTTCTCCCTCTCAGCTTCCAGCCCAGCGTCCCTTTGTCTCTGGGCTGCTCAGCTCAGTGCCAGGTCAGTGCCCACTCCCAGCACCCCAGCGCCCATAAAAATGGTGACAGCGCATTCTTGACTTAATTCTCTGGTGGTAATTCATCGTCAGATTCACACAAAATAAAGCAAAGCTCTGATTATCACTCCCCCGAAAGAGCTGGAATGCGCACTGGACCTGAGCCAACAACGTCCACCTGTTTCAGCACCCATTCCTCCGCGGCCCCCACTGCGTCCTGCCCGGGCACCATTCTTCATGCCTTATATGCAGCATTTCCTTTACCAGCAACCCGGCTCAGGAAATGGGATGAGTAAGCTGATTTCATAGGTGAGGAGACGGAGGCACAAAGAGCTGGCACACATGTGCTGTGATAGTCAGCTTTCTGTCATGTCACAAAATACCTGAGACAACTCACAAGGAGGAAAGGTTTACTTGGACTCAGAGTGTCAGAGGTTTCAGTCCATGTTTGTTTCCCCTTGCTGCTTTGGGTTGGTGGCAGCACAGCACGTCACAGGGAGAGTGCATGGCAGAGGAGGCCTGTCGTAGCTGCCGGGAAGCAAAAAGAGGAAGAGCCTGGGGTCCCAAAGTCCTCTTCAAGGACATGGCCCCATAACCTAACTTCCTTCCATTAGTCCCCACCTTCTAAAGTTGCCACCTCCTCCCAAGAGCACCACAGGCTAAAGACCAAGCCTTCAGCACATGAACTTTTGGGGGACACTTACCTAAACCACAGTGCTCCCCCGAGGTCGTGCAGCAGGCTGGTGACAAACCCCATTCCTTTAACCACTATGCCACAATCCCCTGCATTTAGGAGATTTTCCATCCCAAGGAGGATGAGGAGGTACTTTGAAAAGCCCTTTACTCGTTGAACGGATTTCCTCAGAGGTCCCAAAGGAGAAGTGACCCTTTAAGACACAGCAAGGAGTCTGAAGGAAACTCTTACCCAGAGCCTCGTTGCCTGGGCGGCCATTCTTCTCAAAGCCACACTGGTCTGGTTCATTTCCGAGTTTTCCCTAATGTCTCTGGACCACCCGGCTGCACTCATTTCTCCCCTTCCCCTTATGAAGGGAGTTCTCCTCTAGCCACATTATCACGGTCAGCAAAACAAAGCCACAGGAGGCAGATGGGTCAGGCAGGAAAGGCTACAAAGGGCTTCTCTAGCTCCTACACCTTGGCCGCACTTGTCCACGAGTTCATTCTCTCTCAATCCAAAGCACAAATACCACCCAAGTGGAATTTGCCCCTCCTCCTGCCAAAACAAAGGGCAAGCCCTTTATCTTTCTAATCACTCCAAGCTTAAAGATAAGGGTATGGGGCTCATCCTTGCTTGGCTCCATTAACAGAACACCCCCTACCCAAAACTTCGCCCATGGCCTAGGGCAAGACCACTCCTTTGCCTCTCCCAAGGTTCTATGGGAAACACAAAATTATTATTCAGGTGCTGCCCTCAACTCAACATCCCTACTTCTTTGGTAGCATTTCTTCCTTTATATGCCATTGTTAATAGATCATACATGGATTTCTGATGGAATCGGCACTTTCAATAGAGCCCTGGACTTAGACTGAGTAGCCCCTCTAAGGTCCCGTGACTTTGTATTTAAAATCAATATTATCTGGTTGGACCTGAGGGAACCTGGTACCTGGCTACTGTCTGCTATTCCCTGACCCCAGGCTGCACCAGCAGCCCCGCCAGGCCCTTCTCAAGTAGGGACCACACGCTAGGGCTGAGCTGAGAAGCACCTGTAAGCCACGTGGAGCCACACATCTGCTCCCCTGGCACATTGAGGCCACCACATCCAGTGGGGAGACCTGGGATTCAACACTGGAATACTTCCTAGAACTAACAGTTTTGAAGTTCTTCCTCTAGGCCCTGGGGACCATAGAAAAAGGCCTTAAGAAAGAGTGGTGACAGATTAAGAGCTGGCAATTCCTGTGACTGATCATCTTATCCCCTTGGCAGACACATCTCAACCTAAAAGATGAACGTTTACCTAGGAGGGTGAAGGGAATCGGCCGGAGCCGCACAGGATGTGGGGAATTACATTCAACACCAACTACAGATGTGCACACTGCAAACTAAAAGTGCATATATTTAAGCTACAAAAGACATCAAGTAAAGCTTGGGAGATTCTTGTTGAGTCGGGGGAAAGTGCAATGTAAAGGTGACATATCCCAAAATGTCAAATGCTGTGCTACGAGCTCATGAGTGGTAGCTGGCTTATTCCCCACTAAAACATGTAAGGGAGGTGGTTACTTGCTAAACTCAGCAGTATTGTCGCCCGCCGGCAGGAGACAATAATCACGCCCCCGTTGTTCTCAGAAAGCAATCTTTATTTTTGTTGAGCGCTCTTCTTGCCTTCCTTGGTTCTCTTTTTTTCTCTCTTGTTCTCTCCTGTTCCCCCCCAGCCTCCTTCTCTCTACTTTTCATACCGCAGGAAGTATTACCGAGCAGAGTTACAACCAATCAGCAGGAATAGCATTATCAAGCCCGAGGGGAACGCATGAGCAGAATACAGGCGTGTATCAGAGCAGGCAATGCCCACGAGCCGAGCATGCACAGTGACGTTACCGCCAGCCAATGCTGTGCACTTCCTTAAGTTGTCCACCTGTTTACTCCAAGTTTCTGGCATACAGCCAGGTCGCCATCTTGAAAGGGCAGGGCAGCTCCCGGGCCCAGAGAGCCTGCCCCCAACATCCAGCTTCATTCCCCAGTCTGGAAAAACAAAAAAACAATGAATAATAAGAGCACAATCCTCACAGACTAGATATGAGAACTGAGCCTCTGTGAGGCACTTGGAAGCCTGGCACACGGTGATCAGTACATAATGACTAATGAGCCCCTAGTATGCTTGTCATGGTCCATTTTGTGGTGCTATAACAAAAATACTTGAAACTGGGTAAGTTATAGGGAACAAAAAGCTGTCTTCTCACAGCTCTGGATGCTGGGAAGTACAAGGCCAAAGAGCCATCAGATTTAGTTACCTGGTGAGGCTCCTCTTCCAAGATGGCACCTTGTACCTGTATCCTCCAAAGGGGAGGAACATGCATCCTCAAGAGCAGAAGGTGGAAGGACCAGTGAGCCAAAGGCCAGGCCCATTAATGCTGCAGAAGCCCTCGTGGACCAGTCACCTCTTGACTCCATCTCACCATCACATTGGCTGCATGTGAGTTTTGGAGGGAACACATTCAAACCGCAACGATCCTTTTGTACTTTACACAGATGAGAAAACTTGAAAGCCACGCTACTGCAGAGCCACAGAACTGGGATTTGAACCCAAGTTTTAAATCCAGATTCTAATCTATACTGATCAAGCCTATGTTGTCACCTTTCTAAAAAGAATATTCTAAATGGTTAGTTTAAGCTCAGTCAGCAAGGCTGCTTAAGATAAAAGTCATTGTCTAAAAAAGGAGAAAGATGTCAGTTTGAAGACAAAGGATTTGTGCTCCAGTACTGGTGAAGAGTGGGGGTGGGGAAGTCTGAAGATCAAAACAAGTTCAAATCGAGAAGGACAGAGTAAGGAGTCACTCACATTGGGATGTATGGGAACTGAAATCCCAGAAAAGATTGAGGTGGTGCAGAGGATAGAAAGAGCTTGGGGAGAAGAGAACTGGGGGCACAGGTAAGAACACAGACAAGAACATTAACCTGCTTGTGAAAAATAGATTTAGAAAATGTCTTGGTACCGCAGGTTGCTGGCACCATATAGACCGGAGCAGAAAACAAGCTCTTCTGCATGATTACATCTCACATCTTCTGTATGATACAGATTTTCTCAGAGATAAGCTATCTAGGACTCTCCATTTCTCTGCTGGCTGAGATCCGATTTAAATTTGGCATTTCCCGGAGTGTTAACAACCATGTCTGTATTTTGGTACTGTACGTATTAGGAGTTCTCTGAAAATAGCCTCTAGCAACTTCTGATCCATCGTGCTGAATGTGGGACCGCAAACACTTGCAGCTGAATCTAATTTTCAACACCCAGTTTCCCCTGAGTAGAAGCAGAGGGGGATTCGCACTGGTTCCCTCAAAGCCTGGACAGCAGCACCTCCCTTGTCTTACGGCAGATACTCCTCGCAGCAGAGCAGTGTTGGATGGTGGTTGGTTACAGCAGATTGCAGAACTTTGTAGCTGAAATGGGTAGCCCTGGTCCCCACGCATCCTCAAGAGACAATTCAGGGCAGATAATCAGGCACAGAAGAGAAGGAGATTACCAACACCCAGGAGGAAATCAAGTCTCCCCAAATTTTATAGTGAAAATGGGGTTCACTGAGGGGAGCAAAATGATAAAAGAAAAGAAAAGGCAAATGAAAAAAATTAGCATCCAATCTGTGACAAATAAAACGTTACAAGACAAAGGGTATGAGTTGACTCCCTCTTATCAAATGAACGTTTTCAGATGGAGACCAGGAGCCAGAGGCTGTTCAAGGATTTTTGCCCAGACTTTCTTTACTGCTTATAATACTGGAAGGAAGTTTTTAGCACCTTCTTACAAATAAACTGCTGCTGGAGATCGAGGCTCTCTTCACCCAGGATTCAAATTCAGCACTTCCTGAGAGTTGTGTCCACTCTTTACTGGAGGACCTGCCCTGAACTGCATAGCCAGGTAGTGCCCTATGAAGGTAGAGGACCTTCTGTGGGTACATCCTGATCATGGGAAGTCCAGCCAGCAAGGCCCAGGGAACTGGGGAAATCTGGACCAAAGAGACCTCTTCACTCACTTAACATAGTGAAAGAGCTCCCAGGACCTTGATCATCACGTCACCATGGAAAGGTGGAGTTAGGGTGGAGAAGGCCTCACCTGACTCTCACGTCCATTCACTCTTCCCACCTGCGCACACAGAGCTTGCTGGGCGTCTGGGCCTGTAAGGCCGGGCCACAGACCCCTGCAGCAAGAGCCTCGCGGCCCACCCGCGAGGATCCATGGAGACCCCTACAGGGTCATGGGTGGGCTGAAATAGTACATGCCAAGCACACAGCAGGGTGCCGGCTGGAGCGAGAGTGCCGTGCACATGGCCCCTTCTCACCCCACGTCCCAAATCAACCGGTAAACTTGAGTCCATTGCAGATTCTGAACCATAAGGCAGGTAGGCCGCACTTTGATTCTGTCCTCCCCTGGCCCTTCCTCCTTTGTGAGGTAGGCCACCATCCAGTCCCATCACAACTCCAAAGCTCTGCTGCCCTGTGGAGCCAAGGTAAGTGACGGCAGACCGCAGCATCTGCAGGCTGCTATGCGCCCTCCCGGCACCCAGCGCTCCCTCTCCAGCAGGCAATGCTGGCCCCTGCCCTGTGCCATGTGCCGGCCAGGGTAGCCATGTGCCTAGGCCACCCGTTGCCACTTGAAAGCAAATGTCAGTATAGGGGGGTCAGGAGGCAGACCGTGCCTGGGAGGCTGGGAGCCTCCCAGTTGGGCTACATTTTAGCCTCCCATGAGTTAAAGCTATTGGAGGCAATGGACAGTTTTTTTCTTTGATAAATGACTAGGAAAGTGAATAACACTCGGGCTCACCCACCTCCAAGGCAGTTGTTCTCAGGATTAATTGGAAGGTTGGCCTGCCCAAGCCTCCCATATTTCTTTGGTGAGGGAAAAAAATCACAAAATCATGTAACCTTCATATTTGGTTCATGACTAGAAACAAATCTTCCGAGCTGCTATTTCCAAGAATGCTTGTGGGGAAATAAAACAGTGGCCATGTTTACAGGGCACTGAATCGTGGGATTAACAAACACGGCTGGACAGCCCAAGCGGAAAATACAGACACCAGCCTGCAGCCAGAGCCAGGAGGCCGCACGCGGCCACTCGGTGCCTCCTTCCTGCCGATCGCCCAGGGTCTGCTGGTCTCCGTGGCAGTGTCTGGGGAGGCAAAGCAAGAGGAAAGTGAAGCCTGGGGAAAGTTCCAGAGAGTGAGAAGGGCAGTAACGTACAGCCACAGAGATGCTGAGCCTGTTGTGGAGAAACGGAGGCCACCCTGCATTGCTTGAAGGGAGGATCCGTCACGTTTGTGATCAAACCAAGTGACCCAGTCCCTCTGAGCTCCAGCTCCTGCTCCCAAACACCAGGAACACACACTCACAAGGTGCACGCACGGTCAGCACAGAACAGAGGTGTGTTTGTGGAAAGATTCGCAGGGGTGAATGGAGTCAGCCATGGCACATGGGTCACTCATCCTTGGGCTTGGCATGGCCTTGCACCTTCTGTGTTCATGTATTTGTTTAAAAACATAAAAAGCTTCCCTGACCCAAGAACTCAGACCTTTCCACTAATTAACTAACTCTCTTGTGTTTTTCCCACATACCCGTCTATTTCTCCCCTCCCAAGGGACCAACATTCTGAATCATCTATTCACCATTAGATTTCATTTACATGTAAGCATGGCAAGGTATCATTCAGTTTTCTTTTTTCCTATATTTTTATTGGTGCCTTATAGTTGAGCATAATAGTGAGATTTGTTTTGTTTTCTTAATTTTTAACATCACAGATTTACCACACTCTGTGCACCAAACTTAACGCTTCACATGCATAATTATGTTGACATTATTTCTCCAGAAGGTAGTGAAAGTCCATTCGCCCTCACTGTCCCAGGACAGCCCTGTGTGTGATAAGCTACTGTTTATTCATTCATTTCTTCTCACTAGACATGTGGGCTATTTGGTGCTCTCTACTACTAAGAGCTCTGCCTTGAGCATCATCAGCCACATCTCCTGGTACATGTATGGAAGACATTGTCTTAGGTGTCTGCCCATGAGAAACTTGCCGGGTGCTAGTGAACAAATGCTCAAACTTTTAAAAGAATCACAAGTTGCTTTTCAAAATGATTGTAGCACTTTACATTTTAACAACAAAGTAGAAGAAATGTCATTGATCCACATGTCACACCTCTCCAGTTTTTCCCTTCAGGGAGATCTAAAACAGTGTCTCCCTGTGGTCTCAGTTTGTGTGTGCTTGTCTGTCATACGCGTCTCCTTTTCTGTGATGTACCTGCTTAAGCCTTTGCTCATATTTATTGGGTAGACTTTTTGTACTTTTGAGTAGTTCTTAATACTAGAATTTTGTCAGTCATTGATGTCACATCCATCGTCCTCTCCTCCATGGGTTATCTTTTCACTTCCTTTGTTATGTCTTTTGAGGATCCGAAGCTCTTAATTTAAAGCAGTGTAATTCACCAGTCTTTAATTTTATGCTAGAGTATTCAACTTTTACTTCTCAAATAACCACCAATCCAGGATCACATTTTACAGTCACATGCTTAGTGTATTTGTGTCGAGAAACCATGGTGAGTGTGCTTTGGACATTTTCCTCCTTTTACCTGACATGTAGGGCATTCCTTGTATTGGGCATCCAAGGTTTTTTTCCCCTCAATGTAGCATTTTTTTAAATGTATTTATTCTAATTAGGTAGACATGACAGCAGAATGCATTTTGATTCGTTGTACACAAATGGAGCACAACTTTTCATTTCTCTGGTTGTACACGATGTAGAGTCACATCAAATGTGCAGTCATACATGTACCTAGGCCACTGATGTCCATCTCATTCCACCATCTTTCCTGCCCAGTCAATGTAGCATTTTGAAGCTGGCTAAGCAGAGACTCATTCCTGCCTAAGAAATACATAGAATTTTATCTTTTTTCGCTTACTGCCACCAATACTGTCACCTATCTAATGAATACTTGCAAAGGGTTGACCTGGGGTTATCGCCTGCAAGAGCACATAGCAAAGTGGAAAAAAACACAAGTATGGTTTGATTTACAGCATGCCCCAAATCATGAACACAGACACACCTAAGCCAACTTCTACTAACTTTTATGAGGA
>PVHX01009390.1:0-76709 GCA_004024805.1 Geosciurus inauris
TAAATTAATTATGTTGTTGTTTTAGGACTGCTTCTTTCCTGTTGCCATAGCTATGGGGTTGTAGCAAAGTTGTGGCTAGTGGCCACTCAGGTATTTCAGAGTGCCCTTCAGAGTTTTAAATATAATAAATAACATGTAATATCATTCCACTCTCTTTAAACACCATTCTATTTTTACTTAGATACCACAACAGCCATTCAGGGTCAGAGACTCAAATGTTGTTGAAATTATATTGTTCTCAAAAAGCAAAATGAAACAGATTTTAAAATGAGCAAACCATCTTCCCTGTACTCACTAACCCCAAACAATTCTGAAAGCCATGTTAAAATATGTTCCTTAAGTCTTGACTTAAGCCTGAGTCCTTTAGTTCCACCCTGGGCAGGAGAGATCTATCAGGGGGTCTGGTCTCAGCACCGAAAACGTGTCATGGATCTGTTATTCAATTATCTCTTTTTGTGGAGTGGACTCTGATGCTGGGTTCTGGGTTTCTGCCTACTTTCCATTGTCACATCCCACCTGCTAGAGGCAGTCCCTTACTTCTTGATGCAGTCCCTTACTTCTTGATGCAGTGTGCGCTCGCCTACCAGGGCCTTATAGAAGTCCAGATGGATCCTTGGTTGTCTGACCTTCCTCTAGGACTAATTCATCTTCACCACCCACACTTTGAGAAGTGTTATGTGACTCATGCTAACATCCTAGTAGACTAACAATATTTGCACACATTTGGGAATGTGTGTTTTTTGTCCGTGAACTTTTTTGGGAAAGGGCCATTGTCTTTGCTTGTCTTTCCCTCACTCCCTCCCTCCCTCCTCCTTCATTCCCTTCCTTCCTTCCTCAAGCTAACCTCCCTCCCTCCCTTCCTCTCTATCTGTACTTTGTAATACCATGGTATTTACTTTTACACTTTTAGTTGAAGTGCATCATACAAACACCCAAGGAAAGCACATAGCTTGATGAATGAAGTCACATCCTTGTTACCATTACCTTAATCAAGAGCTAGACTCGTCGTATATCAATCTTTTACTTTTTTATTTTTTTGGTACTGGGATTGAACTCAGGGGTACTCAACCACCAAGCCCATCCCCAACCCTATTTTGTGTTTTATATAGAGTCAGGGTCTCACTGAGTTGCTTAGTGCCTTGCTGTTACTGAAGCTGGCTTTGAACTTGTAGTTCTTCTCTCAGTCTCCCAAAGTTCTGGGATTACAGGTGTGCATCACCATGCCTGGCAATTTTTCACTTTCAACATATACTTTTGATATATATATTTCACAGAAATACAGTTAGATCCTTCCCTGATTGAGCAGTTGAATCCATGTTATCTTGACTAATGAGAATTTCTAGTGTTCTAACTTGTGGCCCTGCCCATGGCCTCGTCCTGTTAAACATGCTTGCTGTTGACTTGGATGAGGCCCTTGGAGTCAAGCTTATCCAATTAATGGCTGAGGAAGAGGGGAAAGGGCAGCCTGCCTTTGCTTTGCAAATGCAGAGACCGTCCCCCTTTTCCCTGACTCTACTTTTTTTTTTTTTTTCAGTTCAAGGAGAAAGGCAGGCAGAGCAAATAAGATATGGACAGCATTTTTCCTAATGGTCTGTTATAAGCTTGCTCTGCTTTAAAGTCACTTTTTGTCTTTTACTTTTTTGTGAGATTATGGGATTCTTTGTGAGGATAGGTTAGTTTTATTGAAATTCTCAGAGGGCAGAACATTGACTTTTCATTCTAAAAGAAAATAAATAAAGTAGAATTTGGGAGCATGTATATTGTTTCCTAATTTGAGAGAACTCCTGGGGTAGTTCTGTTTACTAATACCTGGATTCCCTGGTTGTGGAAAAAGTAGCTTAGTTTGTCCTTATTCTCTTGCTTTCAGTGTCTCCCAAATGAATGATACTCCCAAACAGATGTTCTGGCTTTGTGCTCCAGTTCAGACCTAGCAACTTTTGGCGGCTACAGTTATTTCTCAACGCAAGTTTTTCCTGCAGTAGAAGAAAACCAGATCCCAACACCTGGGAAAGTTTTTTTATGACCTTTGCTTAAAGTATCTTCTGCTTAATCACTGTATGACTTACTTAGATTGCTGCTACATCTCTTACCTACCTCCAGAGTAGATGTGTGTCCAGAGACACAGACTCATCTTTTCTATAAGATTTTCTTTCTGCTGATGTGTGCAGTTCAGTCTTTATTTTATTAATCTTTAAGTTTCAAGTTTTCAATAGTAACTGATACATGATGAGTAAACAAGCATAAGAAGAAAGAAGTGGCTTGGTGACCAATTTTGTTGACTGCACTTTTTAGAAACCACCTAATTTTTCTAAAAACAAACCAAAAAGAAACTTCATTTGTTCATCCATTTCCTTACATCTATGTTCATTTTATATGGTCTACTTTTAGTTATCTTCACTAATGGATGAGAACAGAAACCATAAATTCATTAACATGTAATTGAATCCCCTACCCATTTGACTTTGGATGCATTTGACTTTGGAAGGCAAATTTTATATGTCTAAAACCTGGAGGAGACATTGCCAATAAATCAAGAAGCCTTGCTATCTCACAGTTTAGGAGGAACTGGGAAGATCTCCAATTTAATACTCTTTTCTATTTCCCTTCTTTCCCTCTCCCCATGCTATACGTGGACATTTTGGTCCAGAATCTGAAGACAAAATGAGCAGAAATGCCCTCTTAGATCTTTTGTGGAAAAAAAATCTTTCATGTCATTTAAATATCTAGAGTTGGAGGTCTTCTTTGCATCAGATATTCAAAATTAGTCTCAAATTCTTTTAGAAAATAACAGCATGGAGTAAATACACTATAAGCCACAGGCACTGGGGGGATATAGATAGAGCCCAATCTTAAAGTAGGGGAGGGGAACAATTTTACACAGAAAAAAATTCATACAAGGCAGTAATAATAGCCATCTGCATGGTACAGATAAATAAAATCTATGGGCTTTCATAGGAAGGATAAATTATTTCATGTGGGAACAAAGAGGAGCAAATGATGATGGGGGTAAATTTTATCTAGGCTTGGCATGACAGTTTTATTTGTACTGGTAGAATGAGTTAAAGGCTTGAGATTGGGGGAATGGCCTGAATAAAGGTGTAGAGGCAGAGCATTGCCAGTTGTAATAGGAACACAGGGCAAATATATGACAGCAGTGACATAAAAAAGGAAAATGCATAGTGAGTTTAGGATATGTTTATTTGTGTTGAATGAACAAAGTTATAACATGATAGAATCACTAAAATGGAAGAAGATGATATGGCAAATAACTGGTATCAGAAAAGCAACTAGGAAGTACTTCTTTTAAGAGAAAACATTTGTAGTAAAGTGTCCTTGAATATCATGATAATCATGCCATTTTCATGGGCATTTAAGCCATGGAGTACACAGGATCACACACTGTGAGGGCCCTATACTTAAGTTAATGCTCCATTACAGTTGCCTTGAAATTCTTAATAATTTTTGAATAAGGAACTCCACATTTTCATTTTGTACTGAGCTCTGCAAATTATGTAGTTGGCTTTTCTGGTATGTGGAAATTAATGAAGGGAACATGAACAAGCATAAGAAGAAAGAAGGAAGAAGTGACTTGGTGACCAGAGTGCTATTATAGGCAATTAAAAAAGAATAAGATTGGGATTAGAAGACTAGTTGGAGCAGGAACTGTTTGGAGCCATTGTGCTCAAGTATTGAAGACCAGAGGCTTATAGTAGGGCCTAAGGTAGGCCTGAAAAAATGTCAAGAATAGTACAAAGTTAGAGGCTAGAAAGAAAGTCAAAGAAAGCATATATTCTAGATTCAGGACAGATAAAAATGCCCCAGATCCAGCCACAACACAAGCGCTCTGTAGAAGGAGGAAAAGAAAGTAGGCTGGAGAAACCCCATTGAAGAATACAATGCCAAGTCTAGATGACTATGTTCATTGTGGTTTCACACCAAAATTGGTGAACAAACCTATCTTGTGTAGAAAGAGGACAAACTGTTTTAGTTTGGGTGATGGATGGGCTCAAGGAGGTCCTGGATATGGGAACCTGGAGCTGCTAGCATAGTGCAGGCATAGAGACAGGTTTAATAATGTGAGCTAACATTTTGACAAACACTATACTAAGCATTGTCTGTGGTCGAAAGAACATCAGATGGTATGTAGTAGTCTTCTTAAAGGGAAAATTAACATCAGAGAAGAAGGACCTGTGAAACCTAGACTTGGAAGAAATTTCGTTATTACATTTTGTTTCTATATTTAAGGTACTTCCCTTACTCAGGCAAAAAATATTTGCTTCAAGATATTATTTGCTCCTGAGATTATGAGGTTTATTTTTGATATTACATTTTTGTATAATAATTGGGATATCAAGATAATTGAGAGGGATAAGATATTGTGTAGTTGTCATAAACTTTAGAAACAAAAGAGGTTAACTCCACTTGCACATTTGCTTCTGAGTTTTAGAAACTCATGCTAAGCTTAAAGGGAGGTAGGTTAATCAAAGTATACTGGAGTTTCATAGATATTTTTCAGTTATAGTTAATCAGAATTCTTGAACATCTTTTCTATATGTTGGTAGTATATGAATCCTATCTTCTCAAGGTAGAAAACAAGAAAATTAGATGTCATGGCTTCCTTTAGAAGTCAGTGTGGTCGTGTGTTCAGGTGCTAGTCCCTGGAAGCCTCGTTTTGTCAAATAAAATATCAGAGTAAAGGATTTTACACCTTTCCATTGCTTGTATTTCATACTGTCTGGAATTAGACAAGTACCTGGCATAGTCTCATAAAACCTAAGTGTGTAAAGTCTCTTTTATTGTGATAAATGCTCTAATGTAATTATGGTGGATCAGAGGAGGTAGAGGGTATCTGGGCCCTTGATGGCATCCTGACTTCACTCCTAGACTTCTTGTAATCTGAGAAAAACTATTTTAAAAATCTGAAGCCACTGTTGATTGAATTTACTATTCCTTATAATCAGTGGATAATTTCTGACTTATTGCACTGAGTATTTTAGAGAATACAAAAGTAACCCTGTGATTAGTTTTCAAGAACAAGAAGACAAACAAAATCACGATTCTATCGGTTTCTGCTTTTCTTTCTATTTTAGCTTCATTCTCTACTTGGTGCAGAGTAGCAGTGGTGGTGAAAACCATGGAAATTTCTTCCCAGGTTTATATCTTATTGCTCCTGCCACCAGGGACTTTGATTTCAGGTTACCAAATCCTGAAGATCTGTTTCCTTGTCTGAGCTGAGGTCAGATTCCATTTATGTATCAGTCAATTTTGGCAGTTCCTAGAAAAACCATATAGATGAAGAAAAGGCGAGGGGCATCTTGGGTACATAAAACAATCAGTTTCCACTATGATGGAAAACTATATTACATATCTGATTGCCCACTATGAACTACATATTTTATGTGTTAAGGGAAAGAATAGTTGTTTCATCCTTTTTAAAATTTTTACTTTTTATGAATTAATTTTAATACTCAAGCTTAGTAAAATTGAGCAAAATAGATAAAATTTCCATGACATAATGAATTTTGGTGATTTCAGAAAGCAGAAAATACTGGAATCCTTTTAGTACAAGTGGTTCCTCTGAAGGTAGCAGATGAATTTGAATATTAACAAACTGGGCACTGTCTAGAATAAGAATCTCTAATAAATCTCCCCAACATTTGAAGATATAGCCCTCACGTTTGCAATTGGTACAGAAGCTTCTATCCTTCCATATCCTTTCAGTGATCTCACTGTTTACTGTTCAAGTTGTATAGTGGCAGATGTTTATTTGCTCTGTATACAATGGTTTATTGGAATGTTCTCTTCAAGTTGGAATTATTTGTGTTTCAAATTTTGTACTCACTATCTATGTAAAACTCTGGATACTTTTTTTGCTGTGGATACTGTATCCATAATATTTAAAATAACAAGAAAGATGTTTCTCTTCTTAATATATGTTTATCACATTTTTACCCTAAGCCTATTGATATTAGTTAAATATTGTTGTTTCCTAGCAATGATATCCTTTGATGTGTGACACATTCTTATTGGAATCCAGTCTCTGTAGCGGACTACATTTTTAAAAAGAAGCTAAACCAATTTACAGATCATTTTACATGTCCTTCTTACAATGTGACAATGACACTCTCATGATTAATTGGAGATGCTAGTTCCCCTCTTTGAATCTGGGTGTTTCATCAGTGCCTGGTTGAATAGAATGTGACAGAAATAATGCTGTGTGACTTATAAGAGTAGTTATAAAAGCTGAACTGACTTACTTGCTCTCTCTTTCTTGGGTGGTTTGTCTTCGGGACCTAGCTACAATGTTGTAAGCAAGTCTAGGCAACATGAAAGGCCATGTGTAACTGTTCCAGGCTACAGCTGCATCGAAATTCTCAGCAGAGAGCCAAAGTCATCTGTTAGACATGTGAGGAAATGATTCTTCATTTGATTCCAGACCCCAGCCTTTAAGTCCTCTAGCTGAGGCTAGGTTATTTTATGCCACTAGGTCCTAGGCATAAGGTTTTTACACAGCAATGGTACTAGAACAGAATTCATTCTGTTTCTGAAAAACATTTAAGAGTTAAAATATTAAAAATAAAATCTCTCTATTAATTAATGTTAGCAACTAATCTCAGGGCCACATGCATGCTAAGCATGAACTCTACCACTGAATTACACACACAGCATCTTTACTGATTGATTGAAACAGGATCTTGCTGTGTTACCCAGGCTATAGTGAACTCTTGGGTTCAAGTGATCCGTACATCTCAGTCTCCCAAGTATGTCTCTTTCTAGTAACACTGTACACTATATAATATGAGAAGCCTTTATTTGATCACAATTAGATATTCTAAGGAAGTTGTACAGTTGTAGATTCGTTTTGATAACTATTATATTATAAAAATCATATCAGGGTGATTATTTCTCATTAAATGAAATATTAAAGCTCATATCAGCCAGAAAAATTATTGAAGAAACAAAACCCAAGATGTTCTTGTGATGGAACACTGGAATGGGCCATTGATGGAGGAAGGATGATCTTAGTTTCTAAAAATATTTGAAAATAGCTAAAAATTTATCGGACTTTGTTTGGAGAGTCAACACAGAGACTGGAGCAGTTTCTGAGGTCTTTTATTGTCTTGTTAGTTTCAGAATGTCTTCAGTTCATCCATTTAGTATAAGGAGAAAATTATGCATTAAAGACAAAACAGGTAATTTTTCATTTTTATTTATGCTCATGTAAAGGAAGTTAGGATCTTGCACCAGTAACTTTAACATCTGATGTATAAAATAGAACCATACAGTATGGCTTCTATGGAATGAATTGAACTCTACTTTCTACTTTTAAAATGTTTTAAATTGTGAACTTTGAGTATTTGTTGCTACATATGCTGAATAATTAGAGTCTTTTATCTCCTTTGGTAGCCTATTACAAATGAAGGCTCCAAACCAGAAATTAAACAATAGAAGTATATCCTGGAAATCACAAATACTACTAACCATATACTCAACCATCTAGAATAAGCTAGTACACTAATAGCAAATTTATAGACACACCACAATTTACCTAATACTTCCCACCTTATTCATTTATAAACCATATTTATATATGATAAATATAAATAAATATACAATACTCAGGTTTCTTTTTGTACATTTGACATTAAATGATATTATGATTTGGACCTTTAATGTCTCATGAAAAACTCATGTTTTGAAGGCATACTCCCCAATACAACATGGTGCAGAGTTTGGACATTTAGGCAATAATTAGGTCATGGGGGCTATAACCTTATTAGTGGATTACTTTATCTGATGGTTTAATAAATTGAATGAACTACTTGGCAGTAACTGTAGGCATACAGTTGGCATAACTGAAAGAAGTAGGTCACATGGAGGTGGGGCCATGGCCTTGGACTATATCTTGTCTCTGACTCCTTCTTGCCCTCCCTGCTTCCTGGTTACCACAAGCTGAGTAGCTTTCTTCTGCCATACCCTTCCACCATTATGTTCTGTCTTACCTCAGACCCAGATCAATGGAGTCAATTGACCATGAATTGAACCTGTGAAACCATAATCCCAAAATAAACTTTTCTTCCTGTAATTGTTTTTGTCAGATATTTTGTTCATACCTAACAAAAAGCTGACAAACAGATATTCCACTTAGAAATAGAAATTTGCATAGGCAATCTATTTTAATCCTCTCACTAACTCTTTCAAAATTGAAAACAAACAAAAATGGCAGGCAATAAATGAAAAACAAACAGAACTCTTATGAAAAATTCTTAAAAAAACCAAAACAAAGATTAAAAACAAAAACAAAAAACATCGCCATTCTGTTGGGTTGGAGAGGGTTCTCTTCTGTCACAATGGCTGAGTTAGAGACTTATTTTTTCTTTCTGTTCTTTAACATAGCAGAGCTGGCACTCTTCCTGACACTTGATATGTTCCACATAGAACTCATATATTCTCTGTAAAAATCTGAACTGTTCCTCATCCTGTATTTCCTATTTCTGTTATGACCCAAGCTACTATTTCAATTCCCAAACCAGAAAAAGTAGAATAGTCCTAGGCCTGTCCTTTGTTCTCAACTATCAAATAATCCAGTTTCTTTCCATATCCTATAAATCTACCTCTGCAATCATTGTTCAAATCTGTTTCCTTCCCATAGCTACTTACCATTGCTCTAGCTTTGATAGATACTTTTGGCATCTACTATAATAGCCTGTCTTTCCGATTCCAGTCACACTCTCATAGCTATATCTCTACTCTGCCATCAGGGGAGTCTACATAAAATTCAGTTTGGATCCTGACAATCTAATGCTTAAGACCATTCAAAAGCTATCACCTACAAGATAAAGTAAAATCTTACATAGCATGCCAGAACATCTACAACCATGTCTATCTTTTCAGTATCCCCTTTGATTTTCTTTCTTTAATTCTTTTAGTCTATCTTTTCAGTCTCCTTTTTGATTTTCTTTCTTTAGTTTTTTGTTTGTTTTCAACCTAGTACCTACCCTACATGAACATGACAACTTCTTATGGTTCCCCCCAACTTTGTAATTTTTTTTGTCTTTGTGCATTTGCTTATAAAATTGACTCAAGGAATGATATGGCAAAAGAAACTGTCTTTTTTTGTTTTTTGTTTTGTTTTTTTTACACATAAGCTTAGTTAAACCCAATTCATATTGTTCACTTCAACTTTTTTATATCACCTTTTGCTCCCCATTTTATATTTTTCCTCTGAAAACCACTGCAAATTTTATCTCTTTGCACTACCAAATCCTGGTACAAATGCTACACAGCCAATAACTCTGTTGAATAGAAGAAAACTGAATGAATAAGGCATATATTATGGTTGGCATAATCACAAGTTCCCTTAACCAAATTTGTTTTTCTAAACTTTGTTACTGGAATCTAAACATTCAGTAAATCTTTGTTTTAGCCAACCAAACAGGCATAGCTTGGGTATAATTTCTTAAAAATAGGTGAAATTAATTTTATTTGTAACTAGACATATTTTACTGGCTGGACTTGGTTAATTTTAAAGAGTAAAAATGAACCTCAGAGCTCCCCCATCTTTAAATGTCTGCCTTAGTTTCCAGTTGCTATTTTAACAAATCACCACACACTTATTGGCTTGAAATAACACAACTTTATTATCATATAGTTCTGGAGATTAGAAGTAAAAAAAAAAAAAAAAGTGGGTCAGCAGAGCCATGTTCCTTTCAGAAGATCTAGGGAAGAATTTCTTCTTGCTTTTTCTAGCTTGGAGAGGTTGTCTCATTCTTTGACTTGTGTACTAGGAGATGTGTCTTCCACGTTCTTTTTTGACTCTGACTCTCCTGTTTCTCTCTTTTCTCTAAGGATCCTTGTGATTGCACTGAGATCACCTGGGTAATACAGAAGCACCCTTCCATTTAATGACCCATAACATATCAGCAAAATCCCTTTTTCCATATACAATAACATATTTACAGGTTCTGGGGGTTGGATATCTTTGATGAGACATTGTTCTACTATCACAACATCTATTTACATGCTTACATATGGCAGCTTTCATTTTACAACTGAGAAACAGCTCATGTATGGGTTTGGGATGGGAAACTGAAGAGTTGAGAAAGAAAATAGGAATGGATTGTTTCCCATTAGGCCCAGGAGATAGTTTGAGCTCCTCAGTTTGGCAAAGAATGGTTCTGAAATGGTGAATATTATTGGTTAGTTGGTTGATTGATTCCTTCTCTCCATCTATAGTAGGATTGCCAAATTGTAGCTATAATGTCATTTGAGCTATACTTGCCAATTGAGCTATAATGATCTCATGTCTAAATGACATAATTGACTCATGGTGTTTCTCCCTACCCTCTGCTCTCTCAAATTAGTTCTTCATACTATGGCCAGAATACATGGTCATAATTATCTGAAAATGCTTTAGGATTTTCCATATAATTACACAAACTGGTATATCTGTCTTGGAAAACAGTTTGGTAATACCTTCTAAAGTTCAAAATACTCATGCCTCATGACCCAACAATATTGTTCTTAAACTGCGTTCCCTAAATATGCTTTCATATGTTTGCACCAGAGAACACACACGAGACCATTCAGAGTAGCATTTTTGCAAGAGTGAAAACCAGAAGCAATGCAATGTCCATCAGTAGAAGACATGAAGAAAAGTGTGATGTATTCATACAATAGAATATGGTATAGAGGTGAAACTGAAAAACTAGAGCTACACACATTGACATCTGTGAATCTCAAAATCATACAATGCTAAACATAAAAATGTGACAGATGAACATATTTGAAATTATTTCATCTTTTATAAACCTCAAAACAGGTAACACTAAACAATAACAAGTGTGTCTGTGTTTTTGTACACAAAGATTAAGATGTGAGATGCCTACGATGGAGAGAGGGAACATCTTTTTGAGAAAAAAGACTTTAAGACCATGCAGGTTCTGTTTTTAAGCATGATGGTGGGGGTACATGAATGTTTATCTTACCTTTCCAACATTGAATATACATGATTTATATACACTTTAAAAAAAACACTGGGGAAAAAATAAAAAATCATTAGGAACCCAGGCCCAAGTGTTAGGCACATATCTACTGGCTATTTACTTTGGCAAATGTTTGAATCTGAGTTTTCTCACTGTTAATACAGGATTTGAAATAGGTGATCTTGAAGGAGTCCTTGAACTCAAGTTCTTGGCTGTTAGCAGATATTTAGTCTTTGAAAACTTGGCTATAGTGATTTTCAATAAGCCAGAATAAGATTCTTCTTAGGAAGGCTACATTATGTTCTGATTATCATAGAGGAACATAATAAACTTGAAGTTCTCCAAGTGGTGCATCATGGTTAGACCTGGCTCTAAATAGAGTGATACATTTGTGAATGGCTAAAGAGTATATTGAACACTTTAATTTCTGACATAGGAGAAATGGTAGGAGCAGCTACTTAGGATTAATAAAAGGAATGAAAAATTATGAAATCAAAAGAGAGAGCATATACCTATCATCTCAAAGGGATTTTTGCTTTAATAGAAAATTAGCTTCTGGAACCATGTGTAAGTCACAAAGCTTTGTTTATGCATACTATCTGAAAGCAAACTACATTAAAAAGTGATTTAACATGCTATTTGGTCTTTGCATAGCAAGATTGGAGTTTGGCTTCAAAATTGAGGACAATATTATTCAGACTAAGAAAAGCATTTTATCCTGTGATTTTAGGAAACCAAGAAATTATCTTTCATACCATGCTCTGACCCTAAATATACAATTTAGAAGTTAACTATATGTTTATGAAATGCAACATATATGACAAAGCATATCTTTCCCCCATCTTTAAATTCTAATAAAACATGGAATATCTATAGGAAGGTAATGGTAAGTTGAAGATATAATTTAGACTTGCAGGCAATAATAAATATCTTAAAAATTTTTATGAAAACTGACCTGTCAAGCTGCTAAGACAGATTTTCTATTGTGGAATACTTTCAATTACCAAAATAATATTTGAAATTTTTTTCAAATGAAACAAAGCAATGCTGCAGACAAGTTATATATCAGTTGAATTGTTAGCATTCTGTTTTAATTTCCTCCATAAACCAAAAGTATTAAGTGTCATGCTCACATCTGTGGCCTGAGCATAAAGTTGACAAAAATCAACCTTAATGGCTTTTCCCACTCTAAAACAATGTCTAGTTTCAATCTGTGGTTTTAAAGTAAGTCTGGAGTGTCAAAGTAATATATGCCTCATCTTCTAACCATTTTGAGTTTTCATTTTGAACATACTTTCACTGGAATCTGATTTTTTGAAAAAATTTGGTTTATGATGACATTTTATTTTCATGTCATCTCAAATGTTCTTTATGTCAAAAGCTCAAAGCCATGAGGACTTTAATAATGATCTAATATAACATTTTAGTTTTAGATATGCAGAAAAGTATCCTTTTTATTCCATGGGGTCCAACTCAATGGGAAGTGGAAAACTTACTCCAAAACCATGTTCAAAGGCAGTGTCAGCTGGTGTGTGTAAATCCTGGGTGAGTTGCTGATAGGAGTTGGCTACAGCCTATACCATTGTAGCCTTATAAAAATGATCAAATTATATAACAAAATATTTAATGTATTTTTTTGTTTAGACCTCCCTACACTTAAGGGAAATTAATTCACAAGTCCATCTTCTCTTCTGTGCTTATAGCAAAAACTGTAATCTGTGACATCTCTGATTTCTGACCCTCAGTTTAGTCTGTCTTTGGCTTTTGCTTCCAATAGAGAATAAATGTCCTTTGATTCAGCTCATTGAAGTAGACCTATTTTTTTCTAATTGTATTTTTTGTGGCCATAGCCCTTTGAATGTTCATCTGAAATGCTTCAGGGGTCAGCGATCAACTGTCTGTCACATACACAAAACAGAGATCAGCTGAGTGCTAACAGGCTATTTTTCAGGACTGGCACACTCCAGAAATCTGGCTTTATTCCTTGGGAAAATTTGCATCCTGTTATTTGTTGTTAATGTGGCTCCTAGGTGACCCTAGTGAAAATATCCAGAAAGTTGAGTGTGATGTTGTTGACAGTTCCAACTCTAGCAGCTGCTTCCTACGATGGACATCTAACTTTATCTGGTGGCTGATGATTTTGTTGTGGTTTAGTATTCCACTGACTGGATTGTGTTAGGTGGTATTCATAACACACAACTTGATCTCTGCCTTCTGGGAGCCGACTCTGCCTAATTCACAGAACTCAGGAGAGAATAGGGCCACCCACTGCATGTCTGGAAGACCAGTGAACTTTCCCTTATCACTCTCAGCTTTTGAATTTATTTCACTTTTTTCTCCTTGGTGACTAACACTCTTGATTTCACACACTTCATTCATACTCAAAAGAATAATTTACCCAAAATAACATGAAAGACTATCTCTAAAGAAATTATTTGAATCTTAACACTGAGCTGAACTCAGACAAGAGTAAGTTATAGTTTCTGAATTTCAAACATCAGTGACAGAGGAATAGCTTTGCATAATGAATTTGTTTCTTCATTGCCTACTAATGCTGCACATGAACATGGACCTCAGTTTGAATCTGTAATTAACAGATTCACATAATATTAATCCATGTATGTCCATCTAAATAACTCCTTTTAGAAATAGTCATTTCCTCAAATGGGAGGATATCAGCTGATCCATTGGTGCATTAATAATCCTTCTCATGAATGATTAGATTATTTATCACAACATTCTGACTTCTAGCCTTTTGATTATTGACATCAGTAGGGTGTACATGGCATATATAACAAGGAAAGAAAACCTGGGATTTTAAATTTATTAGAATATGTAAAGATACCATGTTTTATGAGTTTTCTATTGCTATGTAACAAATTATCCCCAAATTTAGTGACTTAAAACAACAAAACTTATTAAATCCTGGTTTCTGAATTGAATTTGAGTGATAGCTGAGTTCTGGTGCAGGATTTCTCTTAAGTCTGCAGCCAGCTGTTTACCAGGGTTCAGTCATCGGAAGGCTTGACTGGAGCTCAGATACCTTGCTCACATGGTTCTCTGCAGCACTTGGGACTGAACCCAGGGTGCTCTAATAATGCACTACAACTGCAGCACTCTTAAAAAATTTTGTTTTGAGACAGAGTCTGGCCAAGTATCTGAGGCTGGTGTCAACTTTAAATCCTCATGCCTCAGCCTCTCAGTAATCTCTGGGATCATAGGCCTGTGTCACCAAACCTGGCTTTATTCACATGGTTCTTTATATGAGGTCTCATTTCATTGTTACCTGGGTCTCTTTATAGGGATCCTTGAGTGTCCTTAAAACATGACAGCTGGCTTCCCTCAGAGCCAGTGACCCAAAGGAAAGAGCAAGGATGACCCTCCATAACTTTCATGACCTTGTCATATTCCATAAATTCTGCTATATTCTACTATCAATCACTCAACTCCCTATTCTGGGAGAGGGGTATTAGGTTCTACTAATTGAAGAGAGGAGTATGAGAGAGCTTGTGGACATACTTTAAAACCACTATAAAAAACTGAAAAGGTAGGAGGAGGATGCTGAGGAAATTATCCTACATAATTGATCCATTAAAGATCCACCTGTTTTGGAGATATATATATATATATATTTCAAAAGACATATCTTTCAAAATATATATATTTTAAAAAATATATATATATAATTGCTGTAGGATTATCATTTTTTATTCTTAGTTATACATGACAGTAGAATCCATTTGGATAAAATTATACAAGCAATTATTATTATTATTAAAGTCTAATAAATTTCTAGAGAAGTGACATGGAAATTATATATTTATTCTCCTTTCATTCTATACCATCATATGTTAATTATGACTCTCTTGTTGTCCTAGGATGTTGACAGTCTTTAACCTGGGAAAAATGCATTTTAAGTGCTCTCTTGTTCTGAAGAACTTTTAGCAAGTTCTAGGACTTGCTAAAAAGGGAAAACAAGAATTATATCATAAGCCTTAGCCAATGTTGCATGAGATGATAGCATTTTGAGAAGAGGGATCTGAAGTAGGAGGAAGATACTTTGAGAAAGATTACTGACCTATTGAAAAGGAAGCTGTTTTCTCCTAACCAAAACTAAGAGGAGAAGATGCTATGTTAGTCAACTCTTAGTCATTGTGAAGAAAAGACATGACATGAACAAGTTAAAGGAAGACAGATTTATTTTGGCTCATGATTTCAAAGATTTTATACCATGGCCAGCCTGCTCCATTGCTTTGGGCCTGAGGTGATGCAGACCATCATGGTAGAAGGGCAGGACAGAAGCAAACTGTTCACCTCATGGCAACAAAGAAGGAGAGAAAGAGAGAAAGAAAGAATGGGGAAGGGGCCAAGGACAAGACTTCCTTCCACAGTCACCTACTTCTTCCAACCTTGTCCCACCTGACTATAATCTCGACCACCTGATGACCAATCACTTTTCCAAAGCCCTGCCTCTGGACAGTGCTGCATTGGTACCAGACTTTTTACACATGAGATTTTGAGGGACATTCCTTACCCAAACCATAATAGATACCCTCTTTAAGAGAATCACTTATGGTGAGGGGAAAATAACATATTGCTCCTGGTGGTTGCTAGCTAAACTATGAAAATGAGTAGGCCCCTTCTAGGCTGCAACTGGAGTGAAGTGGATTAGCAAATTCTTGGGTGATCCTAATCTGTTTATCTTGGCGTCAGTAAGTACCAGAAGTGTTTTTTTACTTTTACCTAGAAGAGTATAAAATGTGAGAGGCTCTCTAGGGTAAATGTTGAAGGCCATGTTGAGGAGAGAAGGCTGAAACTAACTCCATTAATGGAAGGGCAAATGTGCATTTCCTTGAACCAGAGAGGGCACTCTGAAAGGAGGAAAAAAAAAAAAAAAGACCTTTAGAGGGCATGTCTAAGAGGACAAGGAGACCCAGCAAATGGAGGTTTATAGGGCTATTAAAATGAGGACTAAGGATGCCATATGAAATTATCCAGAAAAAAATCTTGCCCAAGTTGGAAAATGTGTAACGTTGAAGGTTCTTATGGAGAGGAAGTTCCAATTAGCTCCCAAAAATTAGATGCAAGAGAGAGCCAGTGTTTGGACATTTCCCATGACTGGTTTTCCACCAACCAAGAGAGAGATATAGTTGATGTGCACTAATTTAACCTAGATTTTTCCCTTTTAACACTCATTCTTTTCCCCAAATATCAGACTTGAGGAAACCAATGGAAGCCCAGTGAGTCATGGATGAAGGTGGAAAAGTAAGTTAGAGTGAAATCTCAAGACGTGCCCTTGTTTCCAATGACTATGACTTTGAGGTCTGAGGGAGGTTAGAGGAGAAGCTTAACATTGAGTAGGAACTGAATATTTTTGATTTATGTTAAACTGAAAAGGAGACGGAAAAGAGACTGTTCTAATGTCCGAAAGTAATCAGAAAACTATGGAATGTGTCTTAGATATGGCTAAGAGGCAAGAGAAGGAAAATATGACTAAACAGTTTTGAAGACAGATATGGAAAAAAAATTTAAAAAACGTTTCTACTTATCCTCTACAGCCATTCAATAAATTGGTTGCATAAGAGCTCATTGGGCGCAATGACTTTAAACTGATATCCTGGCATGCTGGATGTCTTGTTCATCACTTGTAATAAATAGGAACAGTGTGTCTCTGTTCTCCCTGAGTGCTAATCCTGTTAAGGCTGTGGAATGAAATGGTGAACTTGAGAGGCTCAAGCAAATGGCACTGAGGGTTATGCTGGTCTAACAAGGGGCCACATGCACACTGGAGTGTACACAATGTTGCCTCACCAGTTAGATAAGTGAGCAGATCTGAGTAGACGTGAAGAAAGATGGTGGTCAGTGAGTAGGCAATACTGTGGATGTTTCTCTAGACTGTAAGCAGAATAATTGCACTGTGGCCTTCTCTGATTCATTTAGAAATTATTTAAAATCTTTTAATTTCTTCAATTTTTATGGAACCAGTTTTGTAGATAATAAATGAACTAAAGTCAAAGGATATCCAAGAGGAAAATACAGTTAAAATAATAACCATAATAAAAAACATAATTGTTCCTCATTGCTCTGTTTTATATCGGTTAACTGGTTTTCTTGGATATATTTGCCTTGCCATAGCATTGGCAAAGATTTCCTTAATATTTTAAACATATCTGACTTTAAACATTTAAAATTTTCTTCTCTTCATAGACATCTGAATAGTTAGGATTGCTTTATTCATCACTAAAGAATTATGTTACTTTTAGAAGTGTCATATGAAATTTTTTAACTGTATTTTTAAGCCAGACTTAACTGTTACCATTCATGTTTAAAAAACAAGTGACATCTCAGCTCGCCCCTCAGGGAAAATGATCGAGTGTTTTTTTTTTTTTTTTTTTTTTTTACTTTTTTCTGCTTAGTGCAGTTTTACATAAAGAGCTTATTTTTAAATGCTTGAGAGACTTTTCACCCAAAGGAGCTGTTGTTTAAATTGAGATTTGTCTTACATGTTCAATGAAAAACACTGTATCAATGTTAAAGGCACTCCTAAATGACATGGTCTTCACTGTCATGTGTTAGTTTACTGTATGTATTAGATATTTAAAACAAACTTAAGTAAAACAAGATTGGTTAGGGTTTCTCTAGAATAAAGAATACAGAGAACAAATGGAAAGATACTTGATTCCTTGCATATGGTTTCTATACTTGACTCTGCTGGCCTCTCATTTTATGGTTACCAGATTTATGTTCTTTGAAATTATGGACATTGGATCAAATTCTCATGTTGGAAAACATTCAGAGGTGACATTAAATGAGCATGTGATTTGAACAACCTACAATTTTTACGTAGCTTTGGATGACCAAAGTAAAAATATTTCCCACAAAAGGGTGTAAATTTGCTAAAATTGAACACAAATTCCCTATAGTGTAGTAACACAAAGAAATTGATTACTGAAATATTCTGAAATTTCTTTTCTGAATTTTGTTTTAAACAATTTCTATGGAGAAACATTTTATAGATACCAAGGAAATATACTGTCCATTTAATTTACAAGGTTAGTTTTAAACAAGCTTCTGTGACTGATCTAACGTGAACCATTACCAGGGAACCTTGTTATTGATGTGACAAAATTATAGCGGAATGCTCTTAGAACATCTAAAGTCAGTGTGGTAAGGACTTTTAGTCATAAGTGATTCAACAAATAGAGTTATCAATTTGTATTCATTTTTCTGTTGCTGTGTGGCAAATCACCATAAACTTAGCAGCCTAAAGCAACTCCTGTTTATCCTCTCACAATTGTGTAGATCTGAAGTCTTAGCACAGTGTGACTGGATTCTCCATTCAGTTTTACTAAGCTAAAATCAAGGTATCTAGTGCTGTGATTCTTTTGTGGGTTTGGGAATCTCTTCCAAATTTATTGGCTATATGCAGAATTAATTCCTTGAGGGTGTAGGAGGAAACCCTCACTATTTGCTAGGTATCAAATCTCTGACATCCTCTCCTGCAACCAGTCATACTGTCTTCTTTTAAAGGGATCCTGTGATTAGGTCAGGTCCATTTAGATGATAGTTTTGCAATATAATATAATACAACATAATACAATCATGTGAATGATGTCTCATGGTGTTTACAGGTTCTGCTTAGTCTCGAAAACAGGAGATTTTAAGGGGTGTGGGTCATGGAGGGTCTGTGATCTTGGAATTTTGTCTGCTACATACCTCTAAATACATGAGTGACTTTAACTGCATTCTGTGTTATGTATATTGAGGATGATGTGAATCAAGAAAATCTTCCTCTGAACAATAATCAGGAGCTCTGGCTTGTCTACTTCAAGGTCTGTGGCAAATATGCAGGTAACAGTTTTTAGCATTTAAAATAAAATGCCCATATTTTTTACTTATAAGGAGATTATTGGCTCAGACACTTTTACAGAGATATATTCTTCTAAAATTCTCAGGCGCAGGTTAAAACATTCACTAAATTGGTCCCTTCCCAGTTTTTTTGTAATAAATAATAATATATGTCTCTTGATCTTTGAGGTTTCCAAGAAGAGCACGTCTGACATTTTGTGAAATGAACTTGCTTAGCAACAGCACATACTTTTTTCTTCTTATTGGTGCTCTCATATTTCAGTGGAAGGTAAAAGTTTATTTACTTGTTGAATTTGTTTTAATTTGTCACACACATTTTTAAGAACATGCATGCTGAAGTTGGTGGGCTATAAAAGGAGTTAAAACTTAAGTTCCTTTTTGTCCTATGTTCTTTGTAAGATCAAGTAGCCAAGGGCCTTTGAAGAAGTCAGACAAATGCATCTGAATACTTTCCATCAAACGGGAGGTAGAGGATCAAGCATGGATTTTCTCTTCATAGCACTTCTGGCAAAAGGCTTCTGGAATAAGATTCACATATTCCTCCTCCAACTTGGTTAACCACAACATCTGTTTGTCTCTATTGGCGTTTGGCCATTGACCTACTGTCTCATGTAGAAGACACCCACCATCCTTCTTAAGACCAAACGTCCTTGAGAAACAGGCCGATCTTAAGTGATTTCAGTCAGGGAACTAGTCACAGGCCAAAAGCAAGGCCTGGTTACATCATCTAAACTCACTGGAAAGGGAATTAATTTTATGTTTTTCTGTGAATTTGGAGATTGAATTATTAATAGTATCAATTTATTTGGAAGGGGAAAGGTCAAAAGATTTAAACAGGAACACAGCAAACACACTCTCTTTTTATTCAATACAGTACTGGATGTGTAGATTCACTTTTTTGACTAAAAGAATCATCAAAGGAGTTTAAATTGACTTTCATAAATGTAGGGAACAAAAATTTAACTAAAACTTTATATATATGTATGTGTATTTATGTGTATGCATATATGTGTATGTATGTATGAATATATAACCATTTTGAAATCGAAGTACTTTTACCAAATTTTTTAAAAAATGATTTTTCTGATATACAGAAAGAGCTCATAACTTTGCTGCAGAGTTATTGCTGCTTCTAAAACTGATTGGCATCTGCTGGGCACAACCAGGAAAGGCTTAGTACAGGCCATTGCCCGTGAGGTTCTGGTGTTAGATATTTCAACAACAGCTCTGCTTTGATCAGAGACTCTCTCAAAGTTAGTACCTCTCTTTGAATTACTATCTGGCTTTGTCCTGGCCAGCCACCCCCTGTCCAGCTCTGACAGATCATTCCACTTCTATTCTTTTTTAAATTTTCAGATTATTAGAATTTACCTGAAATTGTTTAAATTATACTACAGTGAAAGCAAGCCTGGCTCATTTACAAAGCAGGAAGAACTGAACTGGCAATCCAGGTTTGTTCTGCAAAAACTCCTCTCTAGGTTCCCTCACCAAGGCACTTTTCCTTGGACTTCCGAAGTCAAGTGCTCAACTGTGAATTTTTTTCCTTCAATCTTTTCTTCAATACTTCTGCTTTCCACCCTATGCTTCTGCTTTCTGTTCTTGTCTCAAAACGAATATTCTCTGGTACCCCTCAGGTACCCTCAGTTTCTGGTAGTCTTTCTTTTATGGTTCTCTCATATGACCTTGGCTTGTCTATGGCCCAATTCAGGTCTTTTGCACTTACCCTCTGGAATGTACTGGAACAGAGGAAACCTGAGGGAACAAGATAGAGCGGTATGTACCCTAGAGGAACCCATTGACTGGTAAGAATGTCAGACTCTCATTAATTAATTAGATCATCAGTCTTTCATGCTTTAATTCTAAATACTTAAAAATAAGAAAATGTTATCTTTCTTCTGTTTTGGTTATTTTAAAATATTCTAATACCCACTCACTTACACCAATGCTGGTTTTTAACCTGTTATACATCGCTGCTCTGAGATTCTCACTTCATTTCTCTCTTTTGGGTCAAGGAGAAGAAATAAGTCATGGAGTGGATGGATTTGATCTGAGGCTATCCTTTGCCATAGCAAGCCCTGGCCCTTGAGATCTGACAATCAGTGTTTCTTTAGCCCATCAAATTTTTCATACCTATGAAAATGCCACTATGTGACCATGCATACTAACCAGAAAGAAATTACTAAGAAATAAATCTAATGTGTTTCAGAAAAGATTGTTTCAATGTACAGGGTACCTTCCCCATTTAACCTTTATAATTTAGCCTGCAATATTTTCTGGAAAATATCTTAAGGAAGTATGCAGAATCTTAGGTGTATTTATGATAAAATAAAATATAGCAAGTTTAAAGAAATTATCTAGAGACCACAACAAGTGGAAGGAAGATCCCAGAACTCCACACTTTAATGTTCTAGCCATTGGGCTTCAGAGTCTCTCTTTTTGATGACTCTCTTCAGAGTCATCCCTTGTTTTTGCCAAGGGATGACCAGAGCAGAAAACATCCTCAACTAATTAGCCAGGCTCCCCATCTGGTGATTATTCTGAGAACATCTTGTGTATTACAACATTTCAGCTGCAATTGCAGCTTTGTTCACCATTGGGGGTAGCTCTTTCCAAGGAAATGACCTTCTGATGGAGTAAGGAGATTTCTTCAGCTGGAAGTTACACGTTACATATTTAGAGTGTTTGGTCACTTCAGATCTGTGCAAGGAAGGGGAGGAGTAGGTTATTGCAAAGTTCCTAAGATTATATCTAATCCTACAAATCAAATTTGATTGCTAATAGATTTAGCCTTATGTAAATAAATCTTTTACACTTTTAATCTGATTTTAGAAGAGTACTATGATAATATTTTAATTTTTATTAATTGAAAATCCAGGCTATTTCAATCTTTTTTTCTACCATCACAAAATCAATTTATTGCATTAGTAAAAGATTCTCTAAATCTAGCAACTATACAAAATATTGGCCAGAAAGCTAAGTCTGTACATAGGCATACCTCAGAGATATTGAGGGTTTTGTTTCAGACTTCAATAAAGTGAAAATAAAAATAAAGTTACATTTTTTTTTGTTTTCCAGTACATATAGAAGGTATGTTTCTAGTATAATAAAATCTATTAAGTATGAAATAACATTATATCTGGAAAATAAAGTATCTCCCTTGATTAAGATTATTTTATTTCTAAAACCACTAATGGATGGTGGTGGCTGAAAGCTGGGTTGGCTATGGCAATTTCTTAAAATTAGATAATGATAAAGTTTTTAGCATTGATTGAATCTTCTTTTCATGAAAGATCTCTCTATAGCATGCAATGCTAATTGACAGTATTTTGCACAAGGTAGATTTCTTTCAAAATTTTAGTAAGTTCTTTTAAGCCCTATCATTGTGTTATCAACTAACTTTAGGTAATATTATAAATAATTAGTTGTTATTTCAACAATGTTCACAGCATCTTCACTAGAATTAGATTCTATCTCAAGAAACCAACTTCTTTGCTCATCCATAAGAAGCAACTCCTCATCCAGTAAAATTTTATCATGAGGTTGCAGCAATTTAATTCCTTCAGGCTTCACTTCTAATTGTAGTTCTCTTGATATTTCCACCACATCTGTAGTTATTTTCCCACCGAAGTCTTGAAAAAAGTCATTTATAAAGGTTGGAATGCAGTTCTTCAAACTCCCGTTAATGTTGATATTTTGACCTCCTCCCATGAATAATGGATATTCTTAATGGCATGTAGGATAATGAGTCCTTTCCAGAAGGTTTTCAACTTACTTTGTTGAGATCCATCAGAGAAATAACTATCTGTGGCAACTTTAGCCTTATAAAATGTATTTCTTAATAAGATAGTCAAAATTACTCCTTGATGCATAAACTGCAGCTGAATGTTGGGTTAGCAGGCACAAAAACAATGTTCATCAATTGTACATCTCCATGAGACTTCTGGGTGACCAGTTGTATTTCAACAGCAGTATTTTGAAATATGCTGGGCTGTACATTTTAATAGTGAACCTAAAATATTCAGTAGACCATGTTGTAAACAGATGTGTAATCATTTAGGCTTTGCTGTTCCATTTATAGAGTACAGGCAAGATAGATCTAAGTGTAATTTTTAAGGACCCTAAGAGCTTTGGAATGGTAAATGAATGTTGTCTTTAACTTAATGTCACCAGCTGCATCAGCCCCTAACAAGAGTGTTGGCCTGTCCTTTGAAAGTTTCAAGCCAGGCATTGACTTCTCTAGCTATAAAAATGTTTGAGTGACAGTGAGAACAGTGAGGTTGCTGAGTCTACACTGAAAGTCTGTTTAGTGTATGTACCTTCAACATGTCAACCACAGCCTTGCTTTTATTTATTTATTTTTTTGGAGGAGGAGTACTGGGGATTGAACTCAGGGGCACTCAACTACTGAGCCACATCCCCAACCCTATTTTGTATTTTATTTAGAGACAGTGTCTCACTGAGTTGCTTAGTGCCTAGCTTTTGCTGAGGTTAGTTTTGAACTCATGATCCTTCTGTCTCAGCCTCCTGAGCTGCTGGGATTATAGGCATGCGCCGCCTGATAGCTAGATCTGCTCTGCATCAGCTCTTGTTGCTTCATCTTGCACTTTGATGCAATAGAGATAGTTTCTTTTCTTAAACCTTACAAATCAACCTCTGCTAGCTTCAAACTTCTATAACTCCCTCACCTCTCTGAGCCTTCATAGAACTAAAGCGAGTTACAGTATTCTTATGGATTAGGCTTTAACTAAGGAAATGTTGAGGCTAGTTTGGTTTTACTTCTAGACCACTAAGCCCTTTTTGATGTCAACAAAGCTGTTTTGTTTTCTTATCATTTGTGTGTTCAGTACAGCAGCACTTTTAATTTTACTCAAGAAGTTTTCCCTTGTACTCAGACCTTGACTATTTAGTGTGAGAGGTCTAGTTTTCAACCTATCCTGGATTTTAACATTCCTTCACCACTGAGCTTAGGTATTTGCAGATTTTTATTTAAGGTGAGAGATGTGTGACTCTTCTTTTAACTTGAATATTTAATGACCATCATAGAGCTGGTAATTGGATTAATTTTAATATTATTGTGTTTTGGGGATAGGACAGAGTGAGATGGGGTAATGGCCAGTTGGTGGAACCATCAGACTACATGTGATATTTATTGATATAGTTCATCATCCCATATGTGCATGGTTTATGGTACTCCTAAACAATTACAATATTAACATCAAAGTTTACTAATCATGGGTCACCATAACAGATATAATAACAAAAAACTTTGAAATACTATTAAATTACCAAAACTGTGACACAGAGATGAAGGGAGTATGTGCTGTTGTAAAAATGGTGTTGATAGACACTCCATGTAGAATTTTCATTAAACTTTCAATTTGTTTTAAAAAAGTATCTGTGGCATGCAACAAAGCAGATACTAATCTTTCCTCTATACTTTTCCCCCTTCTTTATTTGATTTCTCTACAAATTAATTGACAGTTGGTTCATGTCCTATGAACCTCCAGTCTACGAATTGCTATTTTGATACAATTTATAACTTTGTGCATTTTCTTTACCTTTATGATATCAAATCCCTGGTACTATTTCACTCCTTTCTCTCTTAAGTCCATTGCAGGGGTCATTAAATAATGACACACTCCTTCCTAATGAGCTATGGGTTTGGCCTCAGAATCCTTCTCAACTTATCTAATCCAACCTTTAAGTGCATACAAATTCTGAGCTCTTGCAAATTTGTACATCCACTGTGGATTCCTCTCATAAACTCAGACTCTTATACAGATGGTGTCTGATTCGAAATGGCTCATCTTATAATTTTTCAACTCCATGATAGGGCCAAAGTGCCATGTGTCTTTTACTTTCAGTATAGTACTAAAAAAAAATCACACAAGATATTTCACACTTCATTATAAAATAGGCTTTGTGTTGCATGTCTAAATCCAAATATAGGCTAATGAATGTGTTCTAAGCACATTTAAGGTAGGAGAGGCTAAGCTATGATGTTTGATAAGTTAGGTGTATTGCATACATTTTTGACTTATTGTATTTAGCTTACGTAAGTTTATGGAGATTTAACATTATTGTGAGTCAAGGAATATCTTATACCACTCCCTTCCTGATATTACTTTATGGATGTTTACTAGGAATCTTGACTTTCACATGTCCAATATCAGGCCTGTGATCTTCCTTTCAGAACCTTCTTTTCCATCTTATTAAATCACTTCTCTCCTTAAGTTTCTTGTGCTACAATCCATAAGCATCGTGGACCTACTTCTTTCCCTCTATCTCAGACCCATGTTGTCAGAATGTTCTATTGGCTCTATCTTTAAAATAAACATGTTCAGAATCTAAGCACTCCTCAGATCCGCTAATGCTACCACCTTGGCCAAGACAATACCAACTAAATACTCATTTTTATTATTTACTTATGTTGTATTTCTTCCATTTGAATATTTGTGCCATGATGATAATTTTCAAAATGTAAGCATTATTGTGAATACACAAAAAGTATTGAGAACTAAGTATTTGTGTATTTGGATTAAGGAGAATGTGGCACAAATGTTTAAGAGTTCAGTTTTGAAGCCATGGTAAATGTAGAAATAAGAATTCAGTGGGTAAAGTAAAAGTGACAGGAAACACAGGACAGCTGTGAAGGCAGTAGGACTTGAACATGGTGTTTGCTCAACAATAAAGCAAAGGAGATGGATAGAGGGAAAGTTGGAGGAAAGATTCAGTGGAGAGAAGTGTACCAAGGCTCCAGACAACAATCTAATATTTGCTTCTATTATGTGAATAGATTCAAAATGCTGCCAGAGTCATGTCATGAGGATTTCTGAACACATATGAGGAAGACAATGCTTGGTATTATTGAAAAAGGAGCAAAACAGCTGGGACCAGTTCTAGATTTACAGCTGAAATCTCAATCCTACCCATAACAATGCTACTCCAATGCCTGCCTAAATCCAAAGAATAAGGTCATCTCTCCTCACTTAAGAGAGGGTATAATCTCTCAACAATATTTACTTCAGTTATAAATTTCCTTTTGTTTATGATTTGTTTCATCAAGTGAGGAAATAAATTTTTTAAAAAGTACATTTTATGTCAAGTGAAATGATTTTGGTCACATGAATACATGAATAATAAAATGTTTAGTTTAAATGGTTCAAGTACTTATCCCTCAACAAAAACAAGGATTTAACAGATACTCACAGATTAAAAGAGTTCTGAAGTACAAAAAAAACTGAAACAAACTCAGTGGAACACAACAACCAATGATAGCTCCATGAGAGAGAGAGAGAGAGAGAGAGAGAGAGAGAGACCCCCAAACTTCATGCTGATACAGACCCTGTTTCTTGAAGCTGCTTGGAGCCATCACTGTGTCCCTCCCAGTGTTGGAGCTACTGAAACACCCCTCCCAGACACTGTGCATGTGCTTATGTTCTGAACCTGATGCTACCATATGTGTTCCAGATCTGGTGATCATGTGATGCCATTGTGCATACCACCCAGGTGGTGCATTCATGTCCATTTGGAGGTGAAAATCTCTGCCAGTTGAAGACAGGGCACAAAATCTGGAAAAGAAGACTACTTTCAAAGTTACAAGGAACACATACACAAAAATGAGGGAAACATAACACTACCAAGGGAATCTAATAAGTTTCTAGTAATTAACCCCAAGGAAATGAGTTATACAAATTTCCTGGCAAAAAATTCAAAATAATATTTTTAAATAAGCTCAGTGAACCACAAAAGACACAGAAACAACTCAACAATGTCAGGGAAATAATGAATAAACAAAGCAAGAAGTTTGATGTACAGAAATCAGAAAAAGGAACCAAACAAATTCTGGAACTGAAGAATGCAGTGAATGAAATACAAACTATAATAGTGAGCTTCAACAATAGACTTGAACAAACAGAAGAAAGAATCATTGAACTTGAAGATCGATTGTTTGAAATTATTCAGTGAGAGGAGCCAAAAGAAAAAAATGAAAAAAAAAAAAAGAAGAAAACCTACATAATTTTTGAGACATTATCAAGAAAACCAATAGGTGCATTATGATGTCCCAGGAAGGAAAGAAAACAAAGAGGAAGACAGAGGAAGAAACTTATTTAAAATAATGACAGAAGCTCCCTATGTCTAGAGATGGAAATAGACTTCCAGATACAACAAGCTCAAAGTCTCCAAATAAATAGAAAATAGATGTATGCTGATATACATTATAATTAAATTGTCAGAAGTCAGAAAGGTAAAGAAAATTTTGAAAGCAGGAGGAAAAAGGTTACTTGCTACATATAAAGAAGCCCTTTCTAAAAGGAAAAAAGCAGAAACCTTGCAGGACAGGAGAGAGTGGAATGATATATTAAAAGTACCAAGAGATAAAAATCTGCTATACTAGCAAAACTATCCTTTAAAAGTGAAGAATAGATAATAAAAAGCAACATCAAATTGTATTTTTCTATTATACTTCAATAAATGCGGTGGCAGGGGGCAGTGGGAGAGGCTAGGTATGACAAATTTAACAAGCTCATTTTGAAATCTGTATTTAAGTAACAATTTCTGATGTGAAAAATATTGCTATTTTTACTAAATGTGCACAAGAACTTTCAGATTAAAACACTTGCATGTGTAATTTTAATAGAAACATAGAATTTCTTAGTTAGAATATAAATTAAGTTTCTACAACAAAAATTGCAGCTTCAAATTATAATCCTGATATTTTTCCCTCAGAAGAATTTAACTTTAAGTGTTTTAAAAGAAAAAAATCTTGAAATGTTCAACATGATTAATAGATCTTTAATGTGGTATTTTAAGGAGAAATTTAAGTGTCTCTTGCAGGTTTGCTAAAGTAGTACATAATTGCGTATTTTTTTTAACCTTCCTGGTGGTTGAACATTAATTAGAATTGTGGTATTTTATTTAGCCAAAGGAATTACTATTACTGGTTATCTATTAGATTTGTCTATCAACAGCCTCTGGAATAGGCTTGTTTTTCTGGACATATTTTGAACTTTCAGAAACATAGGTAGCTAGGAAAATGGCTTGCCACATTTAGAATTTAAATGATTGAACAGAATCTGGTGTGTGTTTATTTTGAACTCACCTTCACTCTTCTGTCCTTAAAAGGGCAAAAGATGAAAAACCATTTCCCAGGATTCCTTTCTCAAAGATTCCCAGGTTAGATTCTGTTGATGAGAAGACATAGGACCCAATTCAGATGCTGAATGAGGGAGAAACCATCATTTTCTGGCAGTTGCTGTCTGGGGATTGCACTGTGATTTGGGTAATTCTTAATTGCATTAACTCTATCAGCAGTTTCCCTGCCATTTGTTCTCCCAGCCCTTTCCATGGTTGTGTAACCTGCTACTTCCTGGTATTAAACAACTTTCTACTTGATACCAGGGTGTTTGCTTCCATCATCTTTTGTATGAATCCTACTTCATTGAGTATCTGTGTTTTTTGGAGTGTTGGATGGTTGGCACATTTGGCTAATCCAATATATTCCCAAGTGGCCTTACCTGGGAAAAAGTGCTGAATTTTTAAAAAAATTCTAGCCACAGTCCTGGTCCATTATTTTTCTAAAGGGTTTTAAGTAAGTTCCAGTTTTTTTCTAACTAGAGAAAGTTGACCCTAGTATGGACAAACAAAAACACAGTAATGAATATTGATTTAATATAAATATAAGTTAAACATTGAATGTAATAGTATAAGAATCCCTGAAAGACTATGGGCCTAGCATAGCCTTGCAATAGCCATAGATAGCCTCTTTTGTATTCTTTCAGTTGACAGGATGTTTAAGAGTGGGGGCACGGGTCCTGGGGAACCGAATATTTTAGAATAATAATGAAGAAGAGAAATATATTTATGCATAAGATTCAGATGACTATGTTTCTTAAATATTTTGGATATGAAAAGCAAGACTATATATAAGCTTGCATATGTTATCACCAAAGACTATTTATTTGATAAACTTTGCCAAGAGATTAACTTTTCTTCTTCATTCTTCCAGGATAAGAAATGGAAAGATTGGAAATGCCATGTGTTGATGCTAACTATGTTAAGTGTACATGTTAAGTGTACATGGTTAAGTTTCTTAATAATGCTGTAAATTATTTTATTGTCCCAGATTTATATGAGGCTTAAAATTGCTTTAAAAACGTAACTAAGATCATGCAGCTAAATTGTAGTAGAATTAATATTCAAATCCAGGTTGACATTCCTGATTGATTCACCCAAAAATGTTCATTTACCATGATCCAGGCTTTAAGTTAGTTGTAATATTTGTTTTCTTGGTCTGCCATTACAAAATAACATGGACTGTATAACTTAAGCAATGGAAATTCATTTTGTCACAATATCGGAGGCTGAAAGTCTAAGATCAAGGGTCAGCAGGGTTGATTTCTCCTAAGGCTTGCAATGGCTACCTGATTGCTGCATCTTTGTGTGGTCTTTTCTATATTTGTACTTTTTATTTTAGTGTCCCAATGTGCTAACAGGATACCTGTGCTTTTGGAATATAGCCTATCCTAATGACCTGATTTTAACTTAATTACCTTTTGACTGCCCAGTCTCCAAATTTATTCATATTACATGTCATAATGTGAATGGGGGTGGTTATTAATTCAGCCCATAAAAGATGTTATGAACCCAATGTTGAAAAAAAACAAAAAAAGAAAGAAAAGTAAAACAAGGACTCTCCTGTCTTCAAGGAATCTACAGGCTAGTTGGTAGATTAGCATTAAGCAAAGAATCACACAAATCATGCACATAGCTATTGTAATGAATGCTCCAAAGGGGAGTTAAAAGTTGTTGCAAGAGCTTATTATGGGTCTCATCATTGCAGACAGGAAAGGCTTCCTTGAGGAAGTAATGACTGAGAAAAGGGCAATGAAGATTGGTCCAGACAAATGCATCAACTTGCTTGGGAGAAGGCCCCAGTGTGGAGGAAGCTTAGGGGCTTAAGAGGAGACTGATAGGTTTTTGGTCTTTTGGTTAGGATTTTGGTGTCTATGCAAAAGTACTCAGAAGCTATTAAAAGTCTCAAAATTGATTAGTGTTTTGAAGAGTACTCTTTCTGCTTGCAAAACATTCAGCTGATTGACCACGTTTTCCATTCACTTTTCAATTGGTGGCTGTACATTCAGAGAAAATTTTTGCAAAAAGTTAGCTTAACTTTTTAGCCTAAGGTTGCAAGACATAAAAATAAATTATAAAATTTCAGTTCCACCATACAAAGGGAGATTCTATAATCTAGTCCTTGAAAAAGAAGACAAAATACTAACAACATTGATATTAATCAGTATCTTTCTTACAGTTAAATCTTTCTTCGGCATCTCCTGTCTGCCTCCACAAAGTTCTCAGACTGTGGATCTACTGTTCATGCAATGAACATTACTAACTTCCTTTTGTCCCAGTGGGTATTACATGATTACACCAAAGAGGAGGAAAAAGTTTGAAAGACTAATGACAAAAATGGTGAAGTATATGTAGGCAAATGATTAAAATATTAAGTGCTTCAAAATGGTACAATTTGATATTCCAGGTATAAAATTGAGTATGGATGATTTTTTGAAAAGCAAAGTGCTTTCTATTTACCTCTAAAATATAACTTAATAAGCCTTTATGTTTAAATGTTTAGTTTCTTTATAAAAATTTTTAAAATTTGTGATTAAATTATTTTCATTTTATTAGATAATATTTGATCTTGATACAATGAATTTTTGAAAAATAAAATTTCTCTTCATCTTCAGAAGAGACTTCTGTACTACTGAAGTGATGTAGAAATCAGGTAACCTAAAGTTCAAATGGAGACCAAAATATTAATTTTCAAGTTATAGAATATTTAGCAAAGAGAGGTAAAGTTATAGTCATCAAAACACCCTTCAAATATGTGGGAAACTGCAAGATACCACAAATATCAGCACTAACAAACTTATGAATTACATTTACCGTGTAGGTTTAGGATCAAATTTCCCTTGATTTATAGGAAAATAAATAAATAAACAAATCAAAACATGAACATTTACTGGTTGTTAAAAATTACAATGTATATTTTGTAGAGCTTCACAAGTAAAATGAATGACTTAATGGGAAAATGAACAACTTAATGAATGAATGACAAGTGAGTTGTTTTGGAAAATGGTTCCATTTTGAATAAAGGGCTTGCAGCATTATGTTAATAGCATGAAGCTATTTACTGTTAAATATAAATTTAAAAAATCATTTTTCTGAGTATAGCCAAGTGACTAGAAGTGAAGAAACTGCCCGAGCCTCCCTCAAATTAAAACTCTGTTGCTAGATTCAGTCTGAAAACTTTTATTTTCCTTTATTGCTCAAGGTAAATTTTCTAAATGTCTAATGAAAGAAGTAACTAAATTAGATATTCCAACATCTGCTATTATTTATCCAAAAATATTTTAAAAAAACATTGCCCCAGTGGGGTGCCGTGGCATAGCACACTTATAATGCCAGTGTCTCAGGAAGCTGAGGCAGGAGGATCAAAGCTAGCCTCAGCAATGATGAGGTGCTAAGCAACTCAGTGAGACCTTATCTCTACATAAAACACAAAATAGGACTGAGGATATGGCTCAGTGTTTGAGTGCCCCTGAGTTCAATCCCCAGTACTGCTTCCCCATTTGCCTCATTCCACTCAGAAATAATATATGTAATTCATGCCATTTCTCAAATTGTGCTCCAAGGTAGGCAAAAAGGGAGCATGGATAAAAGTACTCATTGAAGCTGACAAGTATCTCTAAGAAAACTTTAAAAGAAGCTTAAATTTGTGTAAATTTCCTTAATTTTGTTGACATTTGTTTTTTTATTTTTTTAATTTATTCTACTTAGGTATACATGACAGCAGAATGCATTTTGATTCATTGTGCACAGATGGAGCACAACTTTTCATTTCTCTGGTTGTACGTGATGTAGAATCACATCATATATGCAGTCATACATGAAGCTAGGGCTATAATGTCCATCTTATTCCACTATCTTTACTGTCCCCATGCCCTCTTCTGCCTCCCTCTTCTTTGACTAAAGTTCCTCTGTTCTTCCCATGTCCTCTCCCCCATTATGGATCAGCATCCACTTATCAGAGAGAACATTTGGCATTTGGTTTTTTGGGATTGTCTTACTTCACTTAGCATGATATTCTCCAAATCCATCCACTTACCTGAAAATGTCATGATTTTATTCTCTTTTATTGCTGAGTAATATTCCATTGTGTATATATACCACAGTTTCTTTATCCATTCATATATCAAAGGGCATCTAGATTGGTTCCACAGTTTAGCTATTGTGAATTGAGCTGCTATAAACATTGAAGTGGCTGCGTCACTGTAGTATGCTATTTTTAAGTCTTTTGGGTATAGACCAAGGAGTGGGATGGCTGGGTTAAATGGTGGTTCCACTCCAAGTTTTCTAAGGAATCTCCATACTGCTTTCCAGATTAGTTGTACCAATTTGCAGTCCCACCGGCAATGTATGAGCGTGCCTTTCCCCCCACAACCTCGCCAACACTTATTGTTGTTTGTATTCTTGATAATTGCCGTTCTGACTGGCATGAGATGAAATCTTAGAGTAGTTTTGACTTGCATTTCTCTAATTGCTAGAGATGTTGTACGTTTTTTCATGTGTCTGTTGATTTGTATGCAATTTGCCAAAATTTTATTGAGAATTTTTGCATGTATGTTCATCAGGGATATTGGTCTAAAATTTTCTTTCTTTGATGTGTCTTTGGTTTTGGTATCAGGGTGATACTCGCCTCATAGAATGAGTTTGGAAGGGTTCTCTCCTTTTCTATTTCATAAAATAGTTTGAAGAGTATTGGTATTAATTCTTCTTTGTAGGTCTTGTAGAACTCAGCTAAGAATCCATCTGGTCCTGGGCTTTTCTTGGGTGGCAGGCTTTTGATGGTATCTTCTATTTCCTTCCTTGAAATTGATCTGTTTAAGTTGTGTATGACCTCCTGGTTCAGTCTGGGTAGGTCATATGCCTCTAGAAATTTGTCAGTGTCTGGAGTTTTCTATTTTACTGGAGTATAAATTTTCTAAATAGTTTCTAATTATACTGTATATTTCAGTAGTGTCTGTCATGATATTTCCTTTGTCATCATGAATTTTAGTAATTTGGGTATAGACATGAAAAATTTTGCCATTCAGACATGTCTCATTTCTCAAATAAATAACTTTCAAGGATTTAAAAATATGTATACTTGGAATTATAGAAATATCAGTCTCTCGAAAGATCTATTCATTTAAAAAATATTTCTGTTACTAGTGTCAGACATGGTAAATCTACAACAACCGAAAATGTGGGAAATTAGTTATTCGTGTATGAATTTCCACTCATCAGTTTTGGCTGCCTTTATTGAAGGCTTTCACTAGAAGTTCTATCAATTTTCACCTCTCCTTCATTCCCATGCTGTCTTGCAAAAACAAGAGGATGGAGAAAAAATAATCTAAAGATTAAGGGACTCTCCCACAAATTCACATCCAAAATTAAAATAAGAATATTTTGGACTACTTAATATAGTCAGTTTTCATCCAGCCTTCCAGGCCCCACCCCTACCCAAAACAAAACAAACAAACAAAAAAGAAACAACTTGTAAAAATTGGAACTACTTATTGTTACACATAAAAACACAGACTTAATTTCCTATACCTTTACTCAAACACACTTGGTCTTGTAAGAGAGTGAAAATAAACAAGACATTTATAGTACTATAGTCTCTTGGGTAGCAGCAGCTGTGGTTTTTTTTAGCAGCAATGGATTGGCAAGTTTTTATTCATCTATGTGGGACTCTCCCATCCCTGACTGGAAAGCTTCAGTTGCCTCTCCACTTTGTTTGGTAGATATTTACAATCACACTGTTTTTTCTGGTAAAGTCTTCTAGATCTCTGTGATAGAAAAGAGCACCAAGAGAGTTCTTATGTTCTTAGGGATGAGTAGCTCGTGCAAATACCAAAGTATCTTTGAAGAAAAGTTCTTGCCAAGGAAAGGCCAGTTGCAAAAGTAAAGTCTTAATGGTTCATTTCCTTCATTGGTTACTTTTAAAACATTTGTTTTACTTTACTAGTAATATTGCTGCAATGTTGATTTTAACATTTAATATTCAACTTTCACCAATATCAGAATAGTATCCTAAAATTCAGTGGATATTCAGCAGCACAGTTATAGCATAAGAGTAAGTTACTAGGGACAGATACAGTCTAAGGTATGTTTTTATTTGTTCTATGTAATTTACTTTATGTTAGCAGGTTTAAGAAAAAGACTTTCAAGGAAACCATGGATAAATTTAGATCTTTTCTCTCAAGAGTCATTAAAATGTGTCCTTTAGAACAGTAAGTAGGCTTATATTTATTGAGACAACAACCAATATTCTTATTTTTTTCCAGGTAGCTAGTAGAAGCATTCAAATATTTAAAGTTAGCACCAAAGGAAAGTTAACTGTTTAAGAAGCAAAACAGTATTTAAATGGATATATTGTAGCAAAATCAGTTATGATTTACACTGAAACCAGTTATCATGACCTGAAAAATAATATTCTAACAACAGGACATTTTTAAAAATTTAAAGTCCTTTTACTTTAATGAAAATTATGTGTAGCTCCTTCAGCCCATTTGCCTGGCTGCACTTTAGTCTATGTGCTTAGCAGTTCTTAGAAGTATAAGGAGTCTTTAAATGATCTGTTTCAACCATTAAAGAGGAAATATGTAAGTCCACAGCAATTAAAATAAGAATTAGCACTTTTCCACTTAGACTAAAAATATCTTGAACAATCTATTTTATTCTTTAAATATTATTTGATAATTATTTAAAACTAAAAGCAATATTTAAAATTTATTTCCACTGGGATATTCTACAATTTTCAAGTCATCCTTTATGGGTATCTGTATCTGCATAATGTACAATTGTTTAAAATAGATCATCTTTGTATCTTGTAATGACAATATCTCATAGTTTGGGGGTATATTTTAATGAAAATGTGCTTATTTAAGGTTAACAAAATATATGAAATGCAACTACTAGCTCTTTAGTAATTTAAAAAATCATTTTGGGCTCTGAATTTCTCACTCATAAAACAGTAACAGTAATAAGCAACATCATAAAATCATTGTTAAAATTATGACCCACTTATCAAGTACACTACCTAATATTTGATTTATTACTATAGTTATTATTTTCACATTTGGACAATAGAGATAAAATATTGCATTCCATTTCATTAATTTGACTAAGACATATTTTATAGACAAACTCCCTGTAGTATACATAATTCAAACTTACGAAGAAGTTGTAAAAGTTAAAAGATGTATGACATGTCATAATGAGACTACATATTATCATTTCAAGAACAGTGAAAAAACACATTCAAGGCAAAAGAATTTTTTAAAGTCTGTGTTGTCTTATTCAGTAGGGAGGTAAAACCTCTGAAGATATTAAAAAATAGCTGAAGTTGGGAGTAATATATTTATTTTTATATGTGTATTTTTATGTGTGTAAATATAGATCCATGAAATAATCTGTGCATTGAGGTAATTACATAAACATTTAAAAAAGTAAAACTAAAACAAAAGTAAAAATGAAACTCTCACCTAGATTTATCAGCTAAAAGAATACCTTAGAAATAAATTATCTAATACAATTTACCTAATACAGTTTACTTCCTTGTCTTTATTAATATAATTTTTGCTTGTTGTTTTTTTATAACTATTGAATTAATATTGAGGTAATAGATAACCTTAATAGATACCTTAAATCCATATGTATTTTAAAGAAAAATTTAAAAAACCCTTAACTCCCACTTTCTCCATGTAGTTTCTTAATCATGCATTTTGTTTTCTAAAAAAGTAATGATTAAAATATACACCTATGATTTTCAGTTTTTATTTTTCATTTTGCCCCTCCCTTATTTAGAATTGATCCTGAGCAAAATTATGAAAGAGTGATTTTTTTTTTCTTCTTTTCCTTCTCATTTCCTTTTCTGTAGATGGCACTGTTTATCCAGAGGTGGTGTCAGGGCACATCCTTGGAGTTGTTTTTCCAAGTGGTGGTAGTGATGGATTTACATTGATCCGGCTCTGCTATTGAGCCCAATTTTGTTTTTGGTCATCATCCTGCATTTGCTGGACTCCTGGCCAACATTAGTGGTTCTGGTTTTGCCCAAGAGCAGAAGAAAATTAACTGACCCAGAGACTGCTGTGTGTTATCAACTAAAATGGAAGTTGGAGGCCCCCTCCCAACCATCTTTCCCATTTCTTCCAATCAACCATAGCTGTGCCTAAGGGCTAAGAATTCTAGGATATTGTCTGTACTTAATCCTGTTCCCTTCTCTATAGACAGGGATAGGGGGGTACAACATAAGAGAAAAACCTACAAGTGATGTGTATTTTCAAAAGGTGGCCTAGGAATTATGAACTCTGTATTTTTAATATTTTCTAGCTGTACATTGCCCTACTAAAGGTGTTATATTCAATACTTGCCAGAGCTACCCTAACTTCACATTGACCCATGTCCTTTGCCTTTAAAAAATTCTTAATTCTTTCATTGAGTTGTTTAACTTTTACATTTCCAGACAACCTAGTCATCAGAGAGCTCTTATATTTCAGAATTCCTTGCTTAAACAATATTTAGCCAGCTGAAGAGTTCAAGTAACAGACTTTACATTAGTCTCAGGTCAAGAATTCCTAAAAAACAATGAAAACATTATCAAAAATATACTTATGCAGAAGATTTTAATTGTTCTTCCTAAAAATATGGGATTGCTGTAATGTGTCAATTTTTATATTTTCCTAATGTACACATTTAGTTCACTCTTCACATCTCAGAAGATGGAATGTCCTTTTTTGTTGTTTTTTTGGTGATTCTGGGGATCGAACTCAGGGCCTTATGCATGCAAGGCAAGCACTCTACAATCTGAGCTATATTCCCAGCCCCAGATGAGAATTCCACAACTAAGGAATATATTTTCATATTTTCTCTAAAGTACATTTTGCACTCTGTATTTTAATGCTGTTTATAGAAAAGAAAGATCTATTTTAATTTTAATCTGTAAAATTAAGAAAAAAGAGACAATAGTCAAATAAGCATACATGTTGCCATGAGAAATGTAGTACTGTAGAAATGCCACAGCAGCCTGTGGTCTAGTCTCATGTTCAATTTCATAGTGAGGAGACTCCTCAAAAGCAGAATGACATAGATACATTTGATCTTGTATTTTAATTTTATTATTTACTCTACTGGTAATATCGTGACTCTGATTCTAAATGATTAAAATACATTTCACTTTTTATATTTAAATTGCCATGCTTTCTAATCTCTTAGTTTTCTGGTACAATAATTGAAATTAGCTAAAGACAAAATTAAGAGAATCCACTTAAGAATTTAAAAAAATTTTTGAAACAATATCAAACAAAGAAATTTGCAAGTATAAAAAATAAAAGTGGTGACTCAGTGGTAGAGTGCTTGCCTAGCATGTGTGAGGCACTGGGTTCCATTCTCAGCACGACATATAAACAAATAAATTAAAAAAACAAAAGTCCATTAACAACTAAAAAATATTAAAAAAAGAAAGAATAGAAAGCCTTTGCTTTTTATTATGTGTCTTAGGATCTGATATGATATTTCATCACTACCCTCAAACCCCAAAGAGTTTGGTGTGTATTTCCTACAAACAAGGATATTCTCTAACATGATCACATATAATCTTTCATGTCAGAAAATTAATACTGATATTTTATTGCCATCTACGGATTCTACTTGTTTTCAAGTTGTCCCTTATAGCAAAAGGGTATAGTTGAGAGCACATTATATAATCTTCAAAGTTTGGGACAATTGTTGTATCTCTCATTTCCTCCAAGTTGAAACAATTTCTGTCTTTTCCTTGCTTTTAAGACTTTGTTACTTTTTGTTGTTTCTCTGTAGAATGTTCCTGGATTTGGATTTAGCTTATGTCTCTTCCTGTTTACATTGAAGTTATGCATATTTGGCAGAAATATGACAAGTTACATTCTTTTAACTGCATCCTACTAGATGGCATGCATTTAAAATTTTTCTCAATAATAATGATTACTTTTATCACTTCACTAATGTTGTATCTTCTTGTTTGTTCCACTGTAAAGTTATTTCTTTCACCTTTGGTAACTAGTAAATATTTTATAAGAAGATGGCTTGAAACTATGTAAATATCCTATGCCTCATAAAGCTCTCAACTTATTTGGTTATATCAGTATGAATTCATAGTTTCCCATTTCACTCAATAAGTTAAGATCCATTACTATACTCATTTTGATGCCCATGTGTCAATTTAGTCAATGGTTTCTGTGAACTTTGGCTTGCTTCTGGATCCTTTAAGAAAGTCCTGTTCATTTGTTTGAACACTTTCTTACCTCCCCCCCCCCCATAACAGGTTTGTTCTCAAATATTCTAGCATAGTCCATTTTCAGGCATATGCTCCATTCGGTATTTTCCCTGCCCCAGCCATGAATTCAGACATTTCTCCAAGTCTTCTTTTGTTGAAGAATGGTAATTAGAAATAGAGCCCCTAAAGAATTCCATCAAAATAGAAGAAAGATCAGTGGAGCAGAAGAAGGGGATTGAGGGGGAGGGAGGAGAGATGAGATAAGAGAAAACAGTAGAATGAATCTGACCTCACTTTCCTATGTACATATATTAATATACCATATATATATATATAAGTAAATAGCATAAAGATCAATAGTGCACAGGGAACAGGGGGAGGAAGAGGGAAAGGAAAGGAAAGTTCTAGGGACTGAATTAGAGCAAATTATATTCCATTGCTTTTATAATTTTGTCAGAATGAATCTTGATTTTAGTTATAACTAAGAAGAAGTAATACAAAATAAATAATCAGAAAGATTATGAAATAAAAAAGTAGATATCATAGTTTTGTACTTAATGTAAGGAACATATTTTAAATGTTTTGTAAACATTTTCTGCAAGTTTTAGGGTATATCCATTATAAGATTAAAGAAAATCTCTTGTTCTTAAAAATAAAAAATGAAATGGAGCCCCGAGGGTTAGACATGCCTGTTTCTATTAGGTGTTGCCATTTTCAGGAGATTTTGGTGAGTTCATAGGATACAACCCATTCTAGCCCAACACCACAGGGTCAATCCCATTTTTCTCCTTTTACACGTTTTAAACCATCATCTCCCACAGTGAAACATCTAACTACCATTATCCTTATATACTTATTGACTAATTGCCTGCATGCAAAGCATCTCTCACTGACACTGCTGACCACTTTTCTTCCTAGATACTTTGCTTTTGGCTCTAGCACTCCTCAGTACGGGCACTTTCCTTAATCCACTTCAGTCCCCAAACCTGATCCTGGCCAGCCATATAACACAGATACCTTTCTCATTTGCTCAGGGTTTGAGACCCATCTTGGAGCCATCCAAGCTCCCCTCCCTTGCCTGGCATCACCTAAAGGTTTTGAGATGAATCCCTGGGAAAAGAGAGAGAGCAGAAAAAGTAAAAGCCATCTTTTATGTTTTAAAGATTCCAGTTAATTCAAAAGAACCTGCTGTTTGACATTCCATGACACCCTTTAAAATGCCATGTTTATCTTGATCTCTCCCACCAGCATTGAATGGTTTAGGGCTCTTTTTCCTTTTATCTCTGTCTTGAAATATTTTTCTCTTTTGTTTTTGAAAGCAATACCATGTCCTGATTAATTTTATTTACTATTCATCATTTTCCTAATTTTCTTCATTGGTTCCTTTTCTTGAGTTCATTCATTTAAAGATTAATCATTTTCAGAGTCTTTCCTTTAGAACTTTTATTTGTAATAGAACAACTTGATATGATGTATCAAGGACTTAGATACTATTGCCTTGAATATCTAACTGTTGGGTCAGATTTACTTGTTTCACAGCATAGAATAAAAGCTAGATTCCTGCTTCAGCAGCATAGCCAACAAAATCTGTGAGCCCTGAACACTAAGTCCTATGAATATAAGCTGCAAGTTTATCTATGGGTTTAGTGGATTGACCCAGGTTCTCACAAGCATACCTGTGGGTATCAAGTCCAAGCACAAAGTTATCACCAAGCTAAACCAGAAACTTAGCATATAGGTATTGGGTTCCAAATGAGTTGCCTGTAGCCCATGAAATGAGATGTCTATTACCATAGGTTATCTGGCTAAGAGAGTGGGTAGTAATCAAAATTTTGTGAAAAGGGTGTGGGACCCAGATCATGAGAACCAAAGGCAAACCTAATGCTATAGAATAGGTGAGTGTAGGAGCAGTTTCCAAAAAAATGCCTAGCAGGACTGCACTGACATCTAGGTAGTTGAAACATCAGGCCTGGGCATGTATGAATGGCAGGAGCCAGAGACAGTGATTATTTTTCTTTCATTCTGGCCGTGGGAGGTAATAATGCATTTCTGATCATTCCCTTGTCTCTGTTTCTCTTTATTAATTGGTGAAGCTCTCTTTACTTTTTATTAAGGAAAATATAATATAGATTTTTTCCCAAATTAATGTTTAGAAATATTTGTGCAAGGAATAAAAATGAGCTGAAAGTAAGAAATTATAGCAATATACAAATTCACATGTTTATGTCAACACAAGCTAAAACAGAAAAATAGGAAAATTTCTATTTCTTACATGATCTCTGTCACAATTTTTTTGATTAATTTTAGATTGTCCATTTACTTTCAAAAGAATAGCACATGATCTAATTCTTTTTTATTATTGATTTGTTTTAATGAAAGCCAATTTTAGCATGACTAACAATTTTAGAATACCCGAGCAATTGCAAGGAAGTAATTTATAACATTATGAGGTAATTTACCTGTAAGTTTAAAACAATAATATTAATGAGACTAAATGACATATTTTAAAATAAATTGAATCAACCAAAGAAAGGACTTGAAAATCCTGTTCACACTGTCCTAATTTCATCTCCTTTTGGATATCATATCATTGATAGAAGAGTAAGGACAGAGTGCAAGGCAGAATGTGAAGAAAAACAGAAAAGACTGAGCTCATGTCCAGCTTGGACTGCATCTCAGCACAGTTCATATTTATCAGAGGTCCCAAGTGTGGTGGTGACAAATCCTTTTTCCTGGCTTCTTGCCTTCCACAAGATTAATAAATAATGAACTCAATATTTTAGGAAAGAATTATTTCATTATCATATCTTTCTAAAATATTTACTTTGGTTAACAGCCACTATTCATTCATATTTGAAACACAAAACACTATGATCTATATCTGTATCTATAAATCTCTGCTTGAAGACAGTATGGCATAGCATACACACACACACACACACACACACACACACACACACACACGATATGTTGTGTCCATACACATAATGCATTGCTCTGACACTAATGATCATCACTTTCTTATGCTGGCTTACAATTTTATTCTAAGAAGTTGCATTTTGATTTCATGGCTAGGTTTGGAAAAGGTGCTTTGAAGAAAAAGAAATGCTGAGGGCTCTTCAGGATTTTAAACATCTACATCTCATAACCAATCCCAGAAAGCATTAGTGATGAGGTACAGGGAATGGGTGCAAGCAAGTGACAGCTGAAAGCTGCTGGCACACACAGGCTGCCTACAACACTGAGCTTGCCCTAGAAGGGCAGATCACAGAGGGGAACCTTGGTTTGATAGTCATCTGTTCAAATCTGCCTTTTCAGGGAAAGCTACCACCATTTAGAAATTAGTTATCTCTTTGCTGATTTATTATCTGGCATAAAATGATTACAACTCTCTTCTTAATGAGCAGAAGTGTTTTATGTTATCCTGATGTCAAAGGAAGAGAAGTAGCCAAAAGCATAGATGAATGCAATTGTGTAATATCTAGTAAATGCCACTGTGTATCATAAACATTAAGTTCATAACTTTCATCCAAAAATGGGATTAATTTGATTCAAACCAGATGAATGAAGAAAGTAGCTACTGTGTAAATAGTTCACTAGTTACTTTTCCAGACAGAAAACAAACTTTCTATAAATCATTATTGGACTATTTAAAAGGCTTTCATAGTTTGGTCAGGATAATATTAATTTTTGGAATTTTTAGAATGTAATATTTTCCAGAGATAAACTCTAAAAGGATAGATGAATAAATAGACACATAAAAATTTTAAGTGATGCAAAGCAGATTTTTTTTTCAGTTTTAGAATGAGATAGAAGTTTCTAGGTAGTGTTCTTAAGGCATTATATTGAGACAGGTATGAAGAAGGCAATTTGTTTTTTGCAGACCTAGTATAATGACAGATCTATAAAGAAAGTCTTTGTGATATTTGCCTCGGATCTTGGTTATTGATTCATTATCTACTTCAGCAAAAAACAAGTAGTAAATTTTTCAATGAAGAATGCCGTTGTCTATCTATCAGTGTGTAAAGGATCACAGTGGTCCAGCCAGTTCTGGTTCCATTAGCCTGGCCCTAAGTCCTTTTTTTTCTTTTCTTAATATTTTTTAGTTGTTGATGGATTTATATTTTATTTATTATTTATATGTGGTGCTGAGGATCGAACTCAGTGCCTCACACATGCTAGGCAAGCACTCTACCACTGAGCTACAGCCCCAGCCCGCCTAAGTCCTTCTTAACATCCTGTTCCTATACACTTGGGATGGTTAACACCAGTGAAAGAAAGAGAAGAAAAAAGAGCAACTCTCTAGACCAAGTCTGAATCCCTTTTCTTCCAAAAGGAAAATTTCCCTGTGCAATACTTATCCCATCATCTCATTTCCTCCCTCCTGCTTCCTTTTTTCCTTCCTTCCTTCCTTCCTTCCTTCCTTCCTTCCTTCCTTCCTTCCTTCCTTTCTTTTTTCTCTAATTTGCCCAGAACCAATCCTCCTCCCTTTTAGGCTCAGAACCTGTGCTGAATCTTCATCCTGCTCCAATTTTTCTACCTGTCCTCCCTTGAATTGTAAAGCCTGAGGTTCTTTCAGTAGATTACTGTGAATTTGTTCTGATTTTCATCCCAAGTGTTCATATCCATATGCCTTGGGATAAAGGTAAACCATAGAATACAGAATTTTTATTGAATATTAAAGTGAGATATTATCTGGAGGCCAGGTTCTGTTTTATTCATTTTTATACTTCCCTCTCTGACAAATAGAGAAGCTAACACAGTGCTTGGCACACAGTCAAGGGCACTTAATAAATAATTGCTGAAAAATGGAATAAGACATACTTGAATTCTAGCTCTGGTCCCAGTAAGTGGGCCACAGGAATTTTTGTTTTCTTTCTTATAGAACAAGAGTAATGTGGACTTCAAGACTTATCTTAACTAAATGAGAGAGCTTACTTTAAAAATGCCTTGTACAATTTTGAGAATATCATAGGTCCTCAGTAAATATTAGTTCCCTTTTCTTAGGCTACTCATTTAGTTTTCTTGACTCATTTAGCTCTCCTTGATTGTCACAAGGGAATAATATATTTCTTGGAACTTCTGGACAGGATTATTCTGAAAATGACAAGTTTAGGTATTTAAAAGTCCTTTTCCAGTATTAAAAAAATGATGTAGGTTATTGTTAAGGTATTAAAAATCTTTATCACACTAAGGTACTGGGAAATAAGATTAATCACATTATGTGTGTGTACAAATGTGTCACAATGAAACCCACTATTATGTTAAATTATAATATAACAATATAAAAAAGAAGAAAGTAAAAAAAAATCCTAATGGTCTAAGGGATTTACAACAAGGCTGAAATTGAGAGAATTTTCTTTTCAAGGATAAAAGTACTTAATTTTTTAGGGTGTTTATGATTATTCATGGCTTGTTAATCTAAAATGTTCACCTTGGTAGACATCAGCAGGTTTCTGAGACATCATCTCTGCTGGGGTTTAAGTTCTGGCTTTAGTACTTACCAGCTGTGTAATCGTGGGCAACTTTTCAATGTCTTTGATTTCCCATTGGTGCAATATTGATAGAGAGCTGAACCTGTGGGGTTGGGATGCTGTGTCACTGCAAGAGACAATGTGTGGAACATATTTGTAGCAGAGAGCCTGATGTGTCCCAGGTGCTTAGTATGTGCTTTAAATAGAACCAGCCTATATTCTTTATTTGTGTTTTCATTTATCTTAAGAGTACTGTGTCTTGACAACTTTAAATTTTTGGTCAATCCTTTTTTATGCTTCTTTACAAATGAACGAACCCAGCTTTCCTATGTACATGCTTGAATATACCACAGTGACTCTCACCATCAAGTATATCCACAAGAGTCTAATTAAAAAAAAAAAGTAAATAGCATAAAGATTAGTAGAGTAGAAGGAGGAGAGCATGAGACTGGGACTGAATTAAAGAAAATTATAGTCTGTGCTTTTGTGATTATGTAAAAATGAATCCCAATGTTCTATATAATTTTAAAAATCAATAAAAAATAAATATACATCAAAACAATGCAAACTAGAAAGGAACTTTTGCAGATGAGTACAAGGCATTTCACAGAATTCTCTATGAATTGGGTCACAGGAGAACTTCTATGAGAGTAGCTGTACTCTCAGTTCTTTTTTCTATTTCTCCACTGCCTGGGCTTAAGTGTGGCCTACCCTTCCTGGCTAGAGCATGAAACTGTGAAGAGAAACATGACCACTAATGTATGGGGCAGATCTTAGAGGCAGAAGCTAACTGAGCAACACCCGGAGGTCTCTATCACAGATTTTTTTTTAAAATTTTTAGTAGATGAACACAATACCTTTATTTATTTATTTATTTATTTTTATGTGGTGCTGAGGATTGAACCCAGTGTTTCATATGTCTGAGGTGAGCACTCTTACCACTGAGCAACAACCCAGCCCCTATATTACAGATTTTTTGTAAAAAATAAATTTAAATTATAATGTCAAAGTAGAAATCTTTCAACTTCATACCTTTAAAAGAATATCATATTTTATTTAACAATGGGAAAATAAAATCATATGTATTGTGTACAACATGATGATTTGAAATATGTATACATATTATAGAATGGCTCAATTAAGCTAATTAGCATATGCATTCCTGCACATTTTTGATAAAAGAGAAACAATAACAACAAAATACCCAGAATAGTGATAATAATACCACGTTGCATTCTGTTACATATGTGTTGTTTCAATTTGAAAAGCCTCATTTGTTTACTGAATGAAAATGGATGAGATTCAATGTTTTTGACAAGTTTATTTCGAATGGAACATTCACCACTTTTAAATACTCATTTTTGAAGCCAAATAGCACAAAAATGATTTGAATTTTAACAGTGGACAAGAGACTTATGAATGGCAGACTTCCTATAGACCTAAAACCTCTCTATATTTCAAGTTGATCATTTGGTTTTCCAACTAGAATATGTGCTCATAGAATAGCTATAATAACTCACTCATGTCAATTACTGGCTGGCCATATTTTTAGTCTGCCCCCAAATTGTTTTTGGAAGCTTCTTAATCTCTTCTGGCTTGATGGGAGTTGGCAGACAAGCCAGCAGGGAGCTATTGCGGATTTGTCTGCTGATTTAGGGCCAGAGCTCCTGCTCCCGTCCTGAATTAGATTCATTGACAGCATTCCCTTCACGCCACCCCACTCTTTCCCAGACTTTATTTTAGAATTTTTAAGGTTCTGTTGGATGCAAAGATAATAGATTTGTGGGTAGAGAACTCACAATCTGGGAGGATGAGCAAGCAGAAAGACTAGGGAAAAGATACTTGATGTTCAGGAATGTAATATATTTCCATCATCCTGATAATTTTTAGCAGCACTGTTAGTTCACAAGCCAAAAATAAGTATATGTGTATATTTTGCAACAATACCTGTGTGTGTGTGCTCTGCATATAATAACACACTTTTTTGCTTTCGAAGTTTGTAGTAGCATTTGCAATATACAAGGAAATAAGAATGGATTGTATCTCTGGCTAAAATTGTTTATTTTAATTTAGAAGGTTTATTAGAACATGTAGTTCTCTGGCAATTAGGACATTAAATGAATTAGCAGACAGTGACTTTATAATTGCTTATTTTTCAGTTCTAACGTAAATAAAATTATTTTGCATATTAACTTAATTGATGGTTGATGTCAAATAGCACAAACTGTGAAGATGATGTTGATGCTGATGATGACAAAATCAGTGCCTATTTCACAAAGAATTTTTTTTTAACTAGGGATTTTAAGAGAGATGACTATTTAAAAGTATCTAGGCAGCCTTGAAGAATCTTGCATTAAATAATTAGGTATGACACTTTCTTTATAATAGAGCTTGTTTTCAAAAGAACAAGGGATCCCATGGTTTATCCCAGGCTACCATTATTTTCATGGATACTATACATGACCTTTCAGAACTGTACAGGACTGGTTTCTTTAATGAAGTGTCTCATTCATCCTGGAGGAAAGCTGAGCTTTTGTGAGAATACATTTATAATAAGAGCTTGTACAATGACACATCTATAATCTTAAAAGGTTTCTGTCCAGCTGTAAGAACATTTGAAGAACTGTGAATAGTAACTAAACTTGTCTTCAGAGATCCATGGATGGAAATGTAACTTTTGATTTTGAAAGTCAGTAATTCTATATGTTTGGTATTTCATTGGGAAGTGCTGAGAACAGCAGAGTCCGCCACAGGGATCCTGGTGTGGGAAGTAACGAAACCAAAGCAAAACAAGGGCTCTCAAAATTAAAAGGATTGTGTTTGTTCCCTTTCCTGCTTGTGTTTACTTTTATTCATTGCCTCAAGATTTTCTGCTCTTGAGATTAAGTCCAACTGTGAGTCTTTACTTCTCAGTCTGGTTTTAGGCTTTCTTGGAGATTGAGTTTGTACTTGAATTGTATTAATACTTATCAAAGCCAATGGGAGGACTTTCTTAGAAAGTATGCATGATGGAAAATATAATATCAGCTATTTCCCCTGTAATATTTTACCACAAATTATAAGTTGCTTTCACAGAGCCCATTTCTCTGGAACATAGCAAGTACTTTTAAAAGTTTAGGTACAAAAACACAATTAGAACAGAGAAATAAATTCTACTGTTCTATAGCATAGTAGAGTGACTATAGTTAATAACAATTTATTGTATATTTCAAAATAGCTAGAAGAATTTCAAATATTCTCAACATAAAGAAATGATCAATATTTGAGATGATTAATATGCTAATTATCCTGACTTGATGATTATGTTACATATATGTATTAAATGTCACACTATACTTCACAAATAAGTACAATTAATATATGTCAACTAAAAATTTAAAAAGAGAATTTACTGAGTAAACTAATTTTATTTGAAAAGAATTTTTATTGAATTTGAAAAAAAAGTTCTGAAATCTGAGTATGATGACATGATGATTTATATGAGGACTACCGCCCAAGAGAACAATCAGATTTCTTGATTTATTTATAGTAAACAAGACAAATTTGTCCTGAATTAATTCTATTAAAGAAATAGTAACTTCTCTTTGTTTCACTTCTGGTCCCCCTCCTGCCTTTTATTTCTTTTATTTTTTAAAAAATATTTTTTAGTTGTTGATGGACCTTTATTTTAATCATTTATTTATATGTGGTGCTGAGAATCGAACTCAGTGCCTCACACATGTGAGGCAAGCACTGTACCTCTGAGCCATACCCCCAGCTCCTGCTTTTTAGTTCTACCATCTCTTTCTATTCCTCCCTTTTCCCTGAGGTCCTTTTCTGTCTTGCAGCATTCCTACTTGTTTTCTCTCCTTTTCTTAATATTGTCTCTCTCTTTTTTTTTAAGTAGTCACATAATGTAGCAGGTATTTTTATAACACATATTAAATTAGTTTTATGTTTTGCCAATGGAGTATGCTTATGAAACTTCCTAAATCTTAAAAAGCCTTTTTAAAAATTTTCAATAATGTTCTCCTTCAATCATCTAAAGTTTTCCAAAGACACACATCTTCTCTTCCTTTTGCAAGCGAAAAGATTCTGAAGGGAAGAATTTCTGAAGTATTTTTTAATATGCTGATGCAATCCTATAAAAGTAAAACACAAAAGAAAATAAACAGTATGTGTTTTATAGGGAAATACTGTATGACATTATACATTGAAAATTCCTAATCAGAATGGGATCATAGAGAGGATCCTAAACTCTAGGGAGGTATTAATTTTATATCAGAATAAGCCTCAACTAAGAGTTCCTAAGGTACTTTATAAATAGAACAGTGTCAAGTACTTTTCTTGGCAGAACTCATTACTGCTCTAATGAATCAGTTCTGAGGGAGGAAATCCATCAATGGTTGAAAAGAAAGGTTATCATTTCACATTCTGTAGTTTTTTTCAGGAACTGGGTGGCTGGAAGCACAGAGAAAGAAAGAGAGTTGGAGGTAAGAAATGACAGTTTCCCAGAGATGACAGAAGAAATATGAAGTGTGTCCTTAGGTGCAGTTAAGACTTAGCCTTAGCCAGGTTCCTCTTCTCACAGTAGTGTCATATGTGCCCAATCCACCACATTCCCAGGAGCTCAGTGATCACCTGAATCCCATGTAGGATGTAGAACAAAGTCTAATCTCATCAGCAGGATAATGAGTTGTCATTGAGTTGATCTGCTAACGAATTAAAAAATGCTACTACCTATTACTATTGGTATATTTTAGATATATTCCAAATGGAATTTTCCCAATGATGGATGACATCCAGACCCCATGACTCTAATGGTAGCAACTTCTTTGGAGGGATATACCATAACTCTTTTTTTCCCTATATTGCTTCCTGAGGCTAGAGGGGAAATAATCTTTTGCTCTCTTTTACTCACCTTAACAGTTCATCGTCTCTAAATGCTTTTCCTTTGGTTTACACAGAAACACATTCCTTTCATTTTCCTCTTACTCTTCTTTATAGTTAATAAATAAGCTCATAACTTAGTTTGTATGAATTGTATATAGTTGAATGATCCTTCTTTTAGATAAATTTCTCATCATCTGATATATGTTGAACTTTTTTAATCATAAGAAAAATTTCTCCCCATCTGAAATTTGATAAACTTTTCAAATATTAAATTATTGCAAAGGTGCAGAAGATAATGAGGTAAAGTAAGTGAAAATAGTGGTGTGATGTGGTGTGGGAGTGGTTCAAGTGATGCTGTGTTTGTTAGGGCTGGTAAAAACTTAGCTGTTTAAATATTTCAGTGAAATAAAAATTCAAGCTCTGTTTGAAATGTCTAAAATGCTGCTTAATGTATTACTTACTCCTTTTGCAAGAGAAAAGATTCTGAAGGGAAGACATTTAGGCAGAAAACATTGCATTTTTAAATATGCTGATGCAATCCTATAAAAGTAAAACACAAATGATCATAAAGAATCTTAATCTGAATAGTAGGCACAGCACTTATCTGTTTGGACTAGATAAGCACAAGCCAAAGAGCAATATTTCTATGATTTTGTCTGGAAGTGATTAGGGTGGAATATTTTGAAATTTTATTTTTCAGGCCTGTATTTGTGTGTGAAGAGGGCCAGGCTGCTGTTCTCTTTCATGGTGATTTCCTTGAATACCCTGAAATCCACCTGGGCCTCTTTCTTGCTCATAACTGTTGCTCTTACACAAAATCACAGTTTTAAGGAATAGATACAGATGATAGAGGAAATGGAAACACAGCTTGCAGAAGAGAGGCATATTTCATTGTAAGTTGGAAGACTGATTCATGATCTTGTTAGCATTAATTATTTGATCATTATGTGTCAAAAGCTACGTTCAGTGCTTCCACACACATTGGTCTGTTTAAGTTCAATTGGATATTCTGATACAGACACCATTGATTTTATCATTACAGTGCCTCTGCTTTTCAGTTGGAGAGATTGAGGTATAAAGCAGTTCCGGAATTTTCCTGAAGACTAAATAATGGAGGTAGGATCTGAATCTTGTTACACTGACCTCAGAGCATTGACAGTTAAATACTAGCAGAAGAGTGGTCATTCAGTTTGTTAAAACTCAAAACTAAGGAAGTAACAACCCTCAAAAAGAAGCTATCTCACTTTTAGTTCTGCAGAGAGGTAACATTTCGTTCTCAACCTCTCCTTACCTCCTGTTCTCCCTCCTATCTTTTCTTGTCCTCTCCTCCCCTCTCTTCCTTCCTTGCCTTCCTTACTTACTTCATATATTCTATTGCTTTCTCTCTCACATAGTCTCTATTGATATTTCTTTCATTTTCTTTCAGCCTTTCTTCCTTGTTTTTCTCCTGCATTCTTTTTCCTCTTTCCTTTCATCAAATTAACAAGAAATATGTAATTCTTTCTGAAGTGTTTTGCTTAGCAGCCTAATACATAGTATTTGACTAATAGTTCCTTAGAGAATAAGTTAAACATTACTTAAGTATGTGGAAGATATTCACACTAAGCTGCTCCTGTTTTTAATTAGACATTATTAAGTATATTTTGCAATTTGAAAAAAGGAAATGTAAGCAATAATTAATTAAAAGTTTATAATATTTTTTCATCTTCATCCTGTTTCTTGGGAAAGAGACAGGATATAATTTTGTACTACTGAATAAATTCTAGCAGGAACTAGACTTGTTATGGATGGACAACTACCAAAACTGATCCAGTGAAACTCTGCAAACTCCTCTCTCTAGGTCACTTAACTACACTGCTGACTTACAGAGCCCTTTGCTGTATCATGACTGCTCTCTAGTTTGTTTCATCTTCCTGATCTTTCTGGAGAAATACAGATTTCATTGATGATTAACTACATAATTTCCTAAAATAAATTTTTTTCTGAAGTGATAGAAATGACTTCTGCCAGGATGTAAATACATTAAAAAAAGAGAGAGAAAGAAATATGAGTAGCCTTTTACGTAGCCCAGCTGTAATCAAAATAAATTCTGGTGTTTCCCACCAGGTGGCAGCCCTCTTTTGAACTTTAGAACAAAGCTGAGACAAAAGCTATTCTCAGTTTAGAAATGGGACTGGTTCTGGAAAAAAATATCTAGCTAATGGAATTGAATCAGGAGAAAAATAATACACTTTAAACTATTTTTAGATGCTTCTAAAGTCAAATTCATAATGAAATAATATGTTTAAATTGGGAAAAATTAAGTCTCTATAAACAAAGTCAATCAGATTTTAGCTTGAATTTTCCAGGATAAGTTCCACTAAGTTTTGATTTTCATTTTCCAATCAACTCCCTAATTTTCAAGCAAGGATAGTAACCAGTATATATTTAGCAATAGAGTGTCTTACATGATGGCCTGATTTAATTCATAAATCAATCATCAACTTGCCAGTCACACAGGCCTAGATAAACTCTTTAATATTTTGTTCTAACCCATAGGATTGACAGTGTGGATCTTCCAAGTTATACAAAACTGGGCCAGCTCTGCTTCTTGTCCATGACGTGGCTCTTTCCAAATCTAAACTCTCAAATATTCTTGCTGCTCTTCTTAATGGCCTTTTCATGTGGATCAGAGCATAACATAATTTATATTATACATATGTCACCCCAACATAGCCAGTGGAAAAGCAGCTAGTGTCACAGTCCTGTATCACTAAAGACATTAAGTTTTATGGAATAGGATCCAAATAGGATGATGTATTTTACTGTTTTGGGGGTTTTATTCACTGATGATAAACAACCATGCTGAAAACTCAGGAGCATATCTTTGTCAGTTAGAGAAAATGAGAACAAGTGTGTGACAGCCATGTAACAATATTGATTTGAGGCAGCAGGGCAGGGCTTCCTGAACTTCTGTGATACACAGCCTGTACTCTGATATTGACAAATTCAGTCAAGTTACTGAAGAATGTGGGAGGGAGGGAGCCAACATACGAATGACTGACTTAGCTGGAAATAAGTTTTTTCGGAAGTGGCTTCTCTGACACTTGTTATATTCTTGCTTAAAAATGAGATAGTCCCTTCTTTCCACAATATACTGTATAGATGTTGGATTTGATAACAATTTTTTTTCTCATTTTGAATTTGCTCATGATCTCAACTTATGGGATTAAATGGCAAAAGTAGAGAAATTTAAGGTTTTTGTTGTAGTGTTCTTTTATTTTCTTCTAGTGTAGTTTATGCTTTGTCAAATGTCATATTATTTGATTTCTAGAAGGAAAATATCAATTATAATACTTGATAGATTCACAAAAGTTACGTTTTTGATGAAGTACCTAAAAAAGTTCTATGGAAATATTATTATTCACTTCTTCTATAGTAAAAACATTTTAACCATCTGTTCACATGGTTGCCAGACTTTGAAAATTGGATGCCCAGTTTTAATTTTAGGTAAGTAATTATAGATTTTTATTTAAGTATATCTCATGAAATAACTGGAACATATATGTTAAAAAAAACTATTCATGATTTATCTGAAATTCTCATTCAACTGAGTGCCCCATATGTTTTCTGGAAGACAATTCTGAGTATAACCCTCCTCCACAGTTGCCTCAGCAATGATGGTAGAAAAGCTTCCTCACAGATAAGCCTTGTAAAAGCTCTCAACTGTTCTGACAACATATTACTCTCCACGTATGGGCTCTGGGTGTCAAACTGATCACCATAGCTTGCCATCAGTGGGGAAATTGCATAGTGTCTTCAGCTGGAATTTCAGAGCCAGTGTGATGGAAAGCTGCCAGAGTGGTATCTGGACTTCTGAAGACAGCCCCCTGGGAAGAGCTACTCTAGAAGCGACTCCCAAACATGAGTTCATGGGGCTAAATTGCATAAATGACCTGAGGAATGTGGTTTGTGAATATTTAGACTAAATTTTATTTTTGTCATATGTAGCAGGAAATAGACCTGGAAGGAAGTTATTCAGCATGATGATTATGTCTCGTCTTTGCCCCTGCCTTCCATGCTGCCTTTTCCTGCAATGAGGAATGGCTGCAGAGAGTATAAATTTATTATGCTAGTCACAGAGTTGTCTGAGAAGGGTTATGAAATCAACCCTGTATTGCCTCTTTTCCTTATTAGTGGAGGAATATCATGGGCCCTAGGCATGCATTCAAAAGTAAGTCCTGCTTCTCACATGTGTTTATCTTACCCAAGGTAACCCATAAGCCTTATTTCAGAAATATTGCAAGATAAGGATTTATTAAGATAGCAGAAAATGGACAATTCCAGCATTCAAAATCTCCCTTATAATGTAATTACAAATATTTAACTTTGCTTTAGTATATACTTTAAAAAAAAATACCAGAGGCAGGGGCTGGGGTTGTGGCTCAGTGACAGAGTGCTTGCCTCATGTGTGAGACACTGGGTTCAATTCTTAGCATCACATATAAATAAATAAAATAAAGGTCCATTGACAACTAAAAAAATAAAAATACAAATACTGGAGATAGCTATGTGCATAACACTATGTTAACCAGTAGTAGTTATAAATAAGTATATAAGAGTAGAACAAAAACCAAAACTTAGTGTTCTTACCTCCCCTGAGATCGCATTCTGACAGGGGTGATCTTTGCATATATGAATCAGTTGAGCAGTGATGCAAAATAGTATATGAAGATGTGCCAAAGCTAACCACAGAAAGAATAAATGTAATATAGATCAAAGTAGTGATAAATCCAAGTAGGCTTATGTGAACCTTGAGGGGTGGGTTCCATGTGGAGTGATGAAGAGTATAGGAAATAGCATGAAGGAAAGCTGAGAAAGAGCAGAGCACTTGAGGATAAACCAGGAACTTATTGAGATGGGGAGAAGGATCACTGTTGAGGCAAGTGTGGAGATAAATTCGCACAGGGGGAATGATGCATTATTGTGACAAGCTGCAGAGCTTAAACTCGATCCTGTAGACCATGGGAGATGTTGAAGATTTTTGAATCATGGAATGACATGATGAAGGTGATAAATATGTAAACTGGATGAAAGAGAAAGGTGATTTTCATCACCATTAGTGTGAATTGGTTGCACATATTCATTCTAAGTGTGAAAGATTCCTCTTTGTGTATCAGTGAATATAAAGTGCACACTAATACACACAAGAATGTGTAGAGCATGTGTACACAGCATAGTCTCTGCTCTCTGCTTCTTTCCTGGGAATTACTCTTCACTGTGCTATGCAGTCCCCAAGAGAAACACACTGAGAGTTGACTGAGTTTCTTACATTTCCTCTGGTTTTTGATGTGACCACATTTAAATTGAACTGTACATTGTGTTCATAGTGTATCTCATTATCGTTTTTTTTTGTAAGGAAGACGGGCAGGCAGGGAACTAAAGCTCTCTTATTCAGAATGAAGTTTTTAAAAATAAAGATTCTATAAGATTTCATTATTATAAATAAATTAAAACCATGAAGAGTGGTTTCTCTTTGCTACATAATTAAAAATAGTCTTTCAAGTGACGTGGTTAGTTGTCAAAGGGAGCCACAACTGTCGTCAATTCTAGAACAGTTCCTTCAGACCTCAGGAATGAAATTCATTTGATGTATGTAAGTGGAAAATAAGTTTTAAAAGTACACATTTTAAGGGAAAAGTAAATAAATGTACCATGGCAAGATCTCGGATGCTTTCAATATGAAAAGAAAGCACATTGTAAGTAGCACCTAAGTTTGAAGCTTTAGTCTAACCAATTTTTCTTGTGACGCTAAAAGTGTTCCAGAATCCTGATTGAAAAAAAAAATGAGAACAATGCTATTCTAAAAAATCTTTCATGTTCTGAAGCAGATTTCCTATTATTGGGATAAGTATAACTTTTTTGCAAGTTAATCTCAATTTTTATTGTCAATTACAAAGTCCTTTTGGCTGTGTTTCCAGAATGAAATCAAAAGTTGAGGGTGGAAACTGGTTGAATTTATTTACTTGCTTCAAATCTTTGATGGTCTTTGGCTAATCAAGAAGTCAAATTCTATGGCTTGAGCATATAGGTAGATAATTCAAATATGTCTCCACTAGGGATCTCTCAGAAGAGATTTAATATTTCCTCTTGTCCCCAATAGCACTCATTTCTATTCAAATTTATATATGTGAATGGGGAGAAAGACATTAAAGAAGCAAATAGTTAATTATCTTTTAATTTACCATTCTGAAAAATACTATGAAGGAAAACTGTAAAATGTTATTAGAAAATCAGATACATGGATAATACTGGAGAACATTACTATATGCAAAAATCCAGGCATAGAAAAACAAACAACACTGAATGTTCTCACTCATATGGAAGCTAAAAATGTTGTTCTCAAAGTAGAAGATAGTAGAATAGTGATTACTGGAGGTTAGGAAGTGCAGGCAGGAGGGAGGACACAGAGGTATTGGATGGCAGGTCCTGAAATACAATTAGACATGAGGAGTAAGTTCTAGTGTTCTACAGCAATGTAAGTTTACAGCAATTTACTATATCCTTAATAGGGAAATTGAAGGGAGGAGTTTGAAGGCTTCCAACATAAAGTGATGGCAAATATTTAGAGATGAAAGTGCTAATTGCCCTGAATTGATTTTCATACACTGTATACATATTAAACTGTCACACTGTATCCTATGAATATGCACAATTATTATGTGTCAAAACATAGAAACAATTGAATAAAGGGAAATTCCATTGGCTTAGTTATTCTTCAAGTGGAAGTTGACAAAGGACACAGCAGAATCAGACTTTAAGCAGATGGAACTACTGTGCTTAAATATTTGTTTTTAAAACAGCACATTAAGATTATGGGCAAAAAGGAAAGAAAATTTCAAAGGAGAAAACATATATTCCTAACGAAGTGATATTGAAGTTGGATTGAAAGATTAATAGGTTCCAGATAAGGGAAGGAATGTGAAGAGCAGGAAAGAGAATGCTCTGGGCAGATTGTACATGGAAAAGGGCTAACACATGGAACTGGCTCACTAGGAAGACACAGAGATGGGAGTTGTTAGAGTTCAGAAAGTGTTGCTGTTGCAAATTATATATATATATGTGTTTTTTTTCCACAGTGATTTATTCCCTTTCTGCCCTTAGATGCCTCCTTGCCCCATTGACTTTGGGCTCTGCTCTATTACATTGCTTGAATGGTAGGAAATGCATGGACATATCAATTTTCATGTATGAGCTAAAGCTTTGGACATAATAGCATGGCTTTTTGGGGCCTTCTTTTTCCTGTTCTCTGCCTTAGTAGAACAACATGCACCCTATAGGGTCTGATCCTTTGGCCTTCATACCCTAATGTGAAGACAGTAGTGAGAATCACATTTTCCTCATGGTCTAGAGGAGAGTCTCAGAGATTCAGCTGGCCCAGAATTGCTTTGTAATATAAGTAATAAATCACTTTTTGGGTTATCATCTTTGAGATTTGGGGAAGTTGATTTTTGGCATTATTAATTCAAAAATAACTCATTGGTGTTGAAGAAAATTGCCCAGAAATGTAGACAAAGGCCAAGCCATGCAGGAACTTGTGGACATTACTAAGGATTTTGATTAATCATGAGAATAATAGAAAGGAATTGAATAACATATTGACACAATAAGAATTTTATTAAAAGAGAAAACAAATTCTGGCTGTACCAAAAACAAAGCAAAGCAAAACAATAACTAAAAAAAAGCAAGAATGCAAATAACATTGATAGATTATTACAACAAGGAAGGCTGTCTGAAATTTATTAAGTACTTATTTCTAGACTCTCTTCTAAGTTCTTTACCTATAGTAGCTAATTAAATCCTCAAAATGAGGTAGACTATTTTATTTTCCCAATTTTATATAAGAGGAAACTGAAGAACAAGGAAGATGTCTTAGTCCATTTGGGCTGCGATTAGCAAATACAATAAAGTAGGTGGCTTATAAACATCAGAAATTTATTTTTTACAGTTTTGGAAACTGAGAAGTTCAGGATTAAGGTGTCTGGTGAGGGTTCATTTTCTGGTTCACAGACAGTGACTTCTGTGTTCTTACATGGTGAAAGGGGTACGAACTCATTCATCAAGCCTCCACCCATGACCTAGTTAGTAACTTCCCCCAAACCCCACATCTTAATATCATCACATTGGTGATTTGGTTTTAGCATACAAATTTTGAGTAATGCAAACATTCAGACCATAGCAGAAGATAGGCGATTTTACCAATTTGCCCATACATCAAAGAGCAGAGCCAAGAATCAAATTCCAACTGTTTGATTTCACTGCCAGAATTCTGAGCCTGAGGGATGCAGAGGAGAGATACTAGGGACTTGAACTAGGATTGAGGGATACGAGATGAAGAGACTTCGATGATGTTGAGAAATATATATAAAGTTGAAATATCAGAACTTGTTTTTTATTGACTGTGGGAGATGAGAGAGAGGGAAATTTCAAAGATGACTTTCAGATATGTGCAATGAAAACAGGAAATATTAGAGAAGATGTGTTGAGAGGTGAGATTCTGAATTCAGTTTGTAAGCTGCTTGAGTAGAAGCTGTGTAATATCAAACCTTTGCTTTGTGTGCTGTAGAGACTCACTAATAATATATTAATAAATGAATCATCAATTTACAAAACCCATTTTAAAATAGTGTGGAACTTTGGTATAACATGTTTCACACATGAAGAATGCTTTTTTTCTCAAGTGTTGCTGTTCATAGAGTTAAAATAGTTAAATCAGAAAAAACACTGATGCTTAGCATAAATATTTCCTCCCAGCAGGAGATCAGTTCTTGTGCTGTAATTTTGTATTTCATCTCTACTTCTTTTTATTATTGGAAAATGTTAATTCATGAGATGCATCCACACACTATTTGGCAAATTTATTGTCATGTTAGAACAAATCTAATGTGATCTCAGTTTCAACATAGAGCGGCATTTATTTTGTAAATGCAGTAGTGAAAGAATAAGCATTTATTTTGGGACTGTCCTGTGGCTGACACCATGTTAACAGATTATAACAAAGTCATGTCATTTAGTACAACTATTCTTTCATAAATTGCAAGTGTTTCTTGCCTTGACCACAGTTTCCTCCTATGGTCTTATATTTCTGGATTATGTCATTAGATAGAACTGTTTTTGAGAAAATTTTGATACTTTATAGTACTTATTAAATATTAATAATAAATGTAAACTTCCCATGACTCACAGAAATGAATCTGATGATATTATGCAGTTGTCCTCTAACGTGACTATTTAGGCAAACCGTGGTCTTTTAGAATCAATGCTGCCAAATTACTGCATACATTATAGGGATCCAAAAAAGGTTTGTAGACTTTCTGTTTTAGTGACATATTATTTCTTTGTCTCCTTTTCCTTCTCCTTGGCCGAGCTTAGTGACACCTCATTGTCTTCAGCTGAGATACTTAAGTGAAATCTTGAGGCCACATAAAAACTTTGTGCGCAGAGATCCAGGGGACCGTCAAAAATAGCAACCATAGAGGCATAACTATTTATAGTCAGGACAGATCCACCCATTACAACAGAAATCAATCATTGATCATAATTAGCCACCACAAACACTTTTAGGGCCTACCAATGCCTTTTGGCTAAATACTGGGCTTTTAGGTAATTTTTCGAGTTCCCAAAGTGTGAGTTTAAGAAATCAGAACTGTCTACACTATATAAATTATGCACTTATTCATCTCCATAATAGGAGATAACTGATCCATGAAGAAATATAGTGTCATATTTTAATAGTCAAAAAGCTCATCCTTAATGAAGATATTTGCTAATAAAATCAACAATTATACTGTTCTAAAACCTTGTGGATATTTATTTGGCACTCTATAATTTAGGGAGCAGTTTCATATCTACAGTCTCACTGGTCCACATTGGAGTCCTTAAAAGTATATAGGATTATAAAGGTTAAGTAATTTGCCCAAAGCCACATGGCTAATAAGCAGAGTAGTCATGATGTGACAAAATTGTTTTTAAAAGATGTGAAATCATAAAAATAAACTCTCAACTTTCTTCTGAAAAGTCAAATGGCTTCAGAATAACATAGGGAAGTTTAAAAGTTATAGTGAAAAATAAATACTATTTTTCCTTTAAAAATAACAGCAAAATAAGTTAAATTCTGATATTTTGGTGTTTGTACTCATTTAAATAAATACAATAGCACATATTTGTTGGTTCCATAGGATAACTTATCTTATTTCTATTAAAAATATTCCTAGCCATTGTCCAGGTCTTGACTTTAAAATACCATTCTCCAATATAATGAACCTGGAGTCCTCAGAGAAATGAGTGATTCTAGGGCACGAACAGGAAACACAAAGATGGGTCCAGACTGTCTTGAGTTGTCAAAAAGTAAAGAACTACAAAAATAAACAAAAACAAAAAATAGAAACAAAAGAATATGGTGTGTTAAAAGGATAGGTGCCAATCTGAAAGGGTTCCCCACTGTGAAATCTGGACTAATTTGAGGAACAAAATAAATAATGTAGCATTGAAGTAGAACCTAAAGTATAAAATAAATATTCATGAGTTTATAGTGTTATATTTGAATGGTTAACAAATTGAAGCAAGGATACAAATCACCCTTACAGAAAAATTCTAAATAATATATGTATATCATCTCCTCTCTAAGAGATGAGTATAACCATCCCCTCCTTGGCCCAACTTTGAGTGTGGGCTAGATGTAGTGACTTTCTTCTAAGGAATAGTGTATGAAAAAGGAAAAATAGTAACTTGATAGTGAAGAAACATGGCAAACACCACCTTAACCAAGTGGTCAAGGTTAACATCATTAGAGATGTCAAGCTTATCATACCTTGTAATCCTAATATGATTTGATAGGAAGGAAATTTTACCTTTGATGCAATCTTTCCAAAAACCTATACTCTCAACCTAATTACAATAAAAGAATGAAATGAACCCAAATTGAATTGCATTTTATGAAATACCTGATCAATACCTCTCAAAGCTTCAAGGTCATGGAAACCTGCAAAAACTATCAGACCAGAGGAGACTAAGGAATTACAAGTAACTGTAGTGTGGGATCCTGGGTTGGATATTGGAACATAAATCTGACTTTAATGGAAAATCTGTCAAAATATGGATAAAGTCTGAAGTTTCTTTGATGCTAACATGGGAAGGTTGATTTCTTAGTTTTAAAAATATATCATGGCAAAATGTAGCATGGTAAAGCCAAATGATACAATAGGGGCAACTGATACCTGCTGTCTAAGAACTCTCTGTACTATCTTTGCTACTCTTCTGCAAATCTAAATCTTCCAAAATGAAAAGTTTTCCAAAACAATTAGTTTCAAAGAATGTCCTTGTGTGTGGGCAAGTCATTGCATATGACTGTGTATATGTTTATACATGAATGTCAATCAGTAGAGTTTAGCATATCATCAATAATTCTGAGCAACAGTGACAACAGTTTTTACTTTTAGCATTTCCATTATACTTTGGATATTTTTTCATGTGTTCATAAACCCACATGTCTTATGTGTGTATACTGTCATAATTCAAATAATCTTCACTTTCATGTTTATGTTCATACACATAAAATTCAGTGCTTTAATTGACAACTTGTTTGAATATTAAAGACCCTTTTATCTAGGGACATGAGCCAGTGGGAAACCAGAGCTCATACATATTTACTTCTATTTCTTGAAGTGATTAAAGGAACCACTGTTTCAGTAGCTCTAGTTCAGAGGTGTGGTGCTCAATGCTGCTTCTGCTGGGAGCAGCAGTGGACAGGCCAGGTTGCTGTCTTTCAGTAGCAGTAAAGAATCATCAGATCCAAGGACTCACATCCCTCTAGAAATTTCAGACCTCATGGTTTTTGTCTCTGGGGATGATCAAATTGTGAGGTCACCAAAATGGCAAATAGTATTTCTTGCTTTATGAAAAATAGCTTAGCATCATTTTTCTGTAGTGACATGAGTAGAAAGAATAAGAAGATTTGTGAAAGCAGAAGTGGCTATTTAGTGAAATGAGAAATGTGCAAGCTCATTGCAAAGCTTTGCTGTTAGCAAGTTCTTTTGGTATTTCTTGGAGGGAAGAACAAGAACAAAGTTACCAGATTTCCAAATGTTGAACTTATTTCTTTATCAATAACATCACCCACACATAGCTTTTATATTTCTACAATAATCTGGCCTGATAGAAAGAAGCTACTGATCTGTTTTTCATGTCTAAATAATTCTGAAATGACTCAATATGTTTGTATTCCCAGATTTTTCAGTCAATTCCCCTTTTAGGCTGTGTATATAAGATAGCAAGCCAACTTGTAAATTCAGTGAAAAAACAAACAAAAAATACATCAGTTTTATTATTGGGTGTTGTTTTGATAAAATGACTCTCTGATTGATGATGGTTCTCGTTCCAAACTATTGAGAAGCTGCATGGACATAGCCTCTTATTTTGCCAAACAGCAGTTTGGGGAATTTTTTTTTAAATTGGCTTGAATGATTTGCCAATGTTGACAATATTGAAAATTTTCTCATAATATGAGGCTTCTAGATAATGATGGAAAAATTCACTTCAATCATCCTAATATTTAGAAACATCCTGACAATACATTGACATTTTAACTTTATATTCAATAACTTTGCATTGGTTGTATATTCACACATTATTATATAAATGCTTATGCAAAGTATCACTCTAAACTAATTTTGTTAAGCCAGAATAATCAAACATTTCCAATATATAGAAATTAAAATAAAAATAAAACCCACCATAACATTTTAAATTATTGTCAAGTGATAAAATCAATCACTAAACCAGGAAAGGATAGTTATTCATCAGATCCAAATAGATTACTAACAAAAATGTTAAGTTTAGCAGCTTTTAGTTTCTGGTTTTATACACATATTTATTTAGAAGATAACAAAATCAAAGATAGTAAGATTTATCTTCATTTACTTTTTTAAGAAAAGCAATTCTTTGGTGAAAAAGATTTCTGAAGAAATATTAACTTATTTCCTGAGGATATACAAGGCAGTTTTTATTATTGCTTTTTTCATTTCCTCTTCTTGGCTTATGGGCTCTAGAATCTGATCCTTAGCACTTATAACCTTGAAATTTGAGACTGGTAAGATATTATTTCTTATCTACATTCCCTGAAGGTACTAACTGTGAGTTTTGTGGGACAATATTTTACCCACGGGGTCTTCCACATGGTACTCTGGGGGAGGTGCCCACTCTCCCTAATTTAGTGGAAAAATTGTAATAAACCTTTGGGGGTAGGAATAAAGGAAAAAAGATAGAATGGAAATTTCCTAGACTTTGTTAGCTGTAGAATATTTTAACTAGGACATTTTTCAGGGTTATCTGGTTCGTGGGGGTATAAATTCTCTGGTAGTATTCTGTGGAAAATGTTTCTACAGTAGCGAAGATTTGTGTTAATGGTCTGGAACAGAGGCAACAAAATGTTCTCTCTTTCTCACTCTCTCTTTTTTGTTTGTCCCAAGTGTAATCTTTGGTTAGAATTCTTGCTCCCAAATACACCCATCAGTTTGTTTTGAGAATGAGTTTAGTGAAAACCTAATGTTTTTGCTTGCCTGTTTTATTAATGAAGAGACTTTTGTAGGCTAACAAATTTGTGGAAGGAACTTAAAATATAAACGATTAGTTTCATGTAAGCAAGGCAAATTTCTTTATTTTCTGCAGGTATAATTCTTTGCCATCTCAAAGTCCGTGATGATTTTTTCCAGAAATTGTTCTCTGCAAATAAAAATGCATCATGCCAAGGACCTTGTACAGTCATGCCTGAGGAGCTCAAATGCAACTGTCTCAGTTCCGGCTCCTTGGGAATATGAGTAAGAGGTGAAACAAAGGAGGAGCCACTTTATTAACCAAGGACTGAAAATAAACTGAGTATTTTGAAAAATAGCAAATGTCATTAAAATTTCTGAGAATATTCAATGGAATTTATATGCTCCTGTTTTCAAAGTAATACACATTCCCTGCATATAGAAAATATAGAAAGAGAAGAAGAAACCAATAAGAATCTCCCAGAGATAATGTTAACATTTTTGACCTTAACATTTTTAAAAAATAAAGCCTTTTAATAGTTTCAATATTTATATCTTTAAGGCCCCAGAAACAAATCATCTTTGGCTAATTTTTTTATTTTTCTTTTTGAAGTAAAGCAAACACTCTTGTTTGTAACATTATCTCTGACTTGTTACTACTTTGAGAAAGATATCTTATTTGTTTCTCTTAAAAGTAAATTTTTAAAAAAGAAACTATACCTAATTTTTTAGTACATTATTTCTTTGAAAATGCTATTTTGAATCTCTCTTCAATCAAAATCAGAGCTAAGACAGAAGTCTCTGATGTTTATGTTTTTAATAGGAAGACAAATGATGGAGCAAATTAACAATGATTGAATGAAATATACACACTAAAAGTTCTGCCTAAATAATCTTTATTTAAAAATTGTTCCATAGGCTTTAATATTTTTAAAATATCATCATGAATCTGAGACTTAGCAGGCTGATCCAAGACATCAGCTTCTTTACCAACAATATGAAGAATCTTGATAGAATTGACCTAAGACTTCTACTCCCTTTTCTCTTGGGACAGGTGAAGGGGCGGTAAGAGGAGAGGCAAAGGGCAGTAAAGTCCAGCACTTTGGTCTAGTTATCATCAGCTTTCTCAGTGACCACAGATTGAACTTCTAATGCAGCCAACTCTCTCAAAAGACTTGTTTTTGGTCACAAAGGGAAATGAAGTGAGGGTACATGAGTCACTGCACATTTTTTAAAGTTACTAGCAAAACAATTTTCCTAAGGGATAGCAGTAGTGTCATCTTCATTCTGGAAGAACATACCTTAAATAATTAAATAAGATTAAGACACTATATTGAGAGATGATACAGACATTTAAATTTAACCAAGTGTTCTAGCTGAATTCTCTCTTTTAGTTAGGACTACTGCAGCAAAGCAGCAGAAGTTCTGGAGCTTACTGGAAAACTCTTGAGAAATCCAGCTGTCAAGGGCTGCTTGAAGCTTTTGTACCCAGAGCACAGCTGCTAGCTGTCACCTTGAAGCAGTAGTTTCTACTGTGGAATTAGTTGAAAGAAGATATTGCTTTGAGACTAGGGCCAGAAAGTTTCCCTCAAAAAATGTGCAAAAGTTGAGTCAAAAAGAAATAGAATTTATTGGAAATGCTTCATTAAAGTGTTTAGTGAACCAAGTCAAGCTGCTCCCTTCATTTCTCTGAACAAATAGCCCCAAGGGAGAGGTGGTCTTGCAGAGTTTAAGAAGGTAATTTTCTAATCAGGTTCAGAATATGCTGCTCACTGCAGTTAATGATTAGTAGCCTCCTATTAATAAGCCAATTATCTGCCTTAGTTGATGGAATTATTTGTGTATTCATATTATATATAATAACTACTGAAAAGCAATAAAATCATCAGTGTCGTGAATTGACTAGAAAAAAGTGGTTTAGAAAAATGAAGATTATTTCTGTATAAAAGAAAATAATGTAACCAAAAGAAAATAGAGCTCAAAAGCATCTTGTTCAAGAAAATGTGGAATGTTTCCTAAATTAGCAAAGAATACACTTTAGTTTCCATATTCCATTGACCTAGAAAAATGAAAGATACCATATCACAAGAAAGGAAAGGTAGACCTTGGAATACACTAAAACCCTTGGTAATATAAACTATATTTTTATTTTAATGTCACTAAACTCTCTAAAAGGGAAGAAAAAAAGTTGATTTTTCCATCCTGTATTCAAATAGGGTCTCCCAGACTATTGTTTATAGTTTTGAAAAACTGAATTATTTTTTAAATATATTTCATAAAATTCTGCTTAAATTTAATAATGAGAATGCATCTCTTTTCCCCTAGAAAACAGCTGTTAGCTATTAAAATAATGGACTTTGAACTTCAATCTTTAAAACATGTGCAAGTATTTACATATCTTCAACTTGAGGAAAATGTTTTCCCAATACTATTTAACAAAAAATTTTAATCTCACCTTTATTTTTATATTATTGTGACCTTTCAGGTACCTTTTAACTGGCCAGCTTCTAATAATACTGTGTTCAGCCATATCCTGAGGTAGCTTAGTGGTTAGATAATTTAGTCAAAGCTAAACACTAAGCATTTATCTGTTTATTTTTTTTAGAGGGGTGCTCATTCTTAGTATAGCTTCAATTATTCATAAGTAATTATAAAATGTTATATTATCAATTGAAATTTGGCCTTTTTTTGAAACAAATTCTTTAAATTTCATACTAATCTTAATTTGACTAGAGTGTCAACAGAAATCATCTATTAGAATTGCTCTTTGTATCACATGTGGCTTAACATGTATTATTATTATTTTACTCATTTCTTTTCTTTTTTCTTTTTTCTTTTTGGTACTGGAGATTGAACTCAGGGGCACTCAACCACTGAGCCACATCCCCAGCCCTATTTTGTGTTTTATGTAGAGACAGGATCTCACTGAGTTGCTTAGCGCTTCGTCATTGCTGAAGCTGGCTTTGAACTTGCGATTCTCCTGTCTCATATTTTACTAATTTCTTAAGCATTCTATTATGTCCATGAGGAGCAAGACAGCATAGTAGGAGGCAGGCTCACAGAGACCACAAGAAACAGTGCTAACTTATCCCTGAGAAGTTAGGAATAAATCATAGTGATACTGTTATAGGTCTTACAGTAAGTATTTGTAGAGAGTGTCAGAAAAGGGGATATAGCAAGGGTTAGTGTAATTTAGGTAAAGAAGTGAGAACACATTTCTAAGAGGAGGTGACATAGTCTGATATTTAAAGGTTGAGTACAACTACTTGTCTTGTGATTAAAGGTCAAACTTCAATTAATCTTTCTGTGATAGAAGAGGCATTTACACGTGTTCTGATCAGATCTGGCTGCCCTTTCTTTAGATTCTCCTTTGGATTAGTTTTCTTGTTAATATTTGATCACACAATTACAGAGTTGACAGTATTTTATCCCTTATCTATCCCTGTAGTTCTCCAATTTGAGTATATCTCTGGATTACAAGAATGAATTGTGAAATACAGACTGCTGTTTCTCATCCCACAGTTTCTGATTCAGTAGGTCTGGAGTGGATACTAACAATTGCATATTCAACAGGTCTTCAGATAATATGGATGGTGCTGGCTGGTCTGAGTTTGGGCTGCTATCCCAAAATGTCATAAACTAGGTGGCTTATACACTACTAAAATTTATTTCTAACAGCTCCAGAAGTTGAGGCCTGAGATCAGGGTGCCAGCCAAACTGAGTTCTTGCTGAGGACCTTCTTTCTGGATTACAGATACCCATTATCTGCTGTTTCTTTAAATGGTTAAAAAAAAAAAAGAACTGGTTAATTCTCTGGCCTTTTTATAAAAATACTCATTGCATACATGAGGCTCCACTCCCATGACCTGACTATCCCCAAATGTCCTGCATCCAAATACCATCACTCCATGCTTAGGGCTTCAATATATGAATTTGGAGGGATGTAAACATTCAGTCCATAGCATGGTTCATAGGCTATATTTGACTGATTATCAGAATCAACTGGGAATTTGTTTAAAACTGTAGATTTTTGGGGTTCATTCTTGAATATTCAAATTTAATAGAACCTGGATAGCAACCTTCTGTATTTTATATATGTCCCAAATTGATTCTGATTATCAGTGAAGTTTGGGATTCATTCACATTGTCTAGTTCTCTCATTCATAAATAATAACATCGAGATGTAGAAAAGTTAAGAGAATTTATAAAAAATATACCACTCACAAAGAGAAGAACAAGTTTTTTCCCATTATATCTTGTCTTTCACCTTCAGTAAACCATAATAATTCATTCTGTACTGAATCAAATTAATACTCTCATCCTAACATTCAATGTTCTTTTAAATTTCTCCTTGTACCATCTTTAGTGTTGTACACAACTATGCCAGAACAATGAACAGGAAAAAGACATCTACTAGATAACATGGGGGATGGGTCAGTTCAGATGAGACTAAAATGCAGTCCATTCTTTCAAGGAACTTCCAGATTCAGAGCAGATATTACATTCCCACACATGCATAAATAATACACCCCCACACAATTTAATATGAGACACATTTAAACTAAATGCTATTGAAACAATACAAAATATCAGAGGATCTTGAGCATGATGAAACAAGTATTTATATGATCTATTTGCCAGACAATGTGCTTAATTTTAGGCATGCAAATAAATTATTATCATTTAATTTTCTACCTAAGGAACACATAATACACTATGGTAACATCACCAAATCCATGAAAATGGCATGAACAAAATGCTAGCAGAGGATGGAAATGGGAGTGATTGATTCAGCTGGAATATGTGGGAATGTTGATTCGTTTGTGGGATTTGTTTACATTTAAGTACTATTTGCTCTCTCTTCTCTTGATTTGCTTTTATGTTGTCAATATGAGGAAGAGGCAGAGAAAAAACACAAAGGTAAACCTGCAGGATGGACTTTTTCAGAAATAGGTAACAGATTCATATGGCTAGAACACGTAACATATGGAATCAGAGTAGTATTCATGAATGTTAATGTGAACTAGGCTTTGTATTGTGCATAGGATGTGGTAAATAATATTCAACTTTTTATATGTTATTGATTATAATGACTCTTTAAAATGCTTCCTTATTTCCTAACTACAGAAGTTCTGCCTATTCTCCAGATTCAAATGAAGATCTTCAAAAATTCCTACATTAGTGTTTGTCATTTTTTCTGAGCATCAGTTACCACTGATGTTTAAAAAAATACAGAAGCCCTGTGTGCTCTTTGAAGATTTTTGTTCTGGAGACGTCTATTTCAAGAGGTCTAATGGTAGGATTTCTAACTGGTAGTGTTCTTGGCTTATTCAGGCCTCTCAAATACTGAGACCTAGGATATAAAATTGCTGAATTGAATGTTTATCTGCAATCTAAATGCCTAAGGTCTCTTTATAAATTTTGTTTTGTTTTCTTTTCTTTTTTGGTATCGGGGATTAAACTGAGGGGCATTCAACCACTGAGCCACATCCCCAGCCCTATTTTGTGTTTTATTTAGAGACATGGTCTCACTGATTTGCTTAGCACCTCACTATTGCTGAGGCTGGCTTTGAACTCGCGATTCTCCTCTCTCAGCCTCCCTAAGTGCTGGGGTTATAGGCATGGGCCACCGCACCTGGCTAAATTTTGTTATCTTTATACCAGGAAGATAGTTTCAATATATAATATACTTGTTCTGAGATCCTCATAGTTCAAATTAGAAAATAATTTCCTACATAAACACTTTAGGGAAAAGGAAACCAATCTGTCTACTTATCAACTCATGTTTATGCACATGCTTTGATCAAGAAATGCCATCTTAAGCACCAGAGGTGGAAAAACACACCAAGGCACAGTACTTGTTTGAACTGTAACAAAACAAGAATTTCAGATGCATGCATGACTTTTCAGTCAATATTATCCCTACATAGCTTTAAGATGAATTTTAGCTCATCAATCGAATTGAACTCAATTCTTCAAATTGCATAGGCGTTATCAAAAACCTCAGGGAATCAAGTTGTTTAATGTATTCCTGTTGGATAATGAAAAGTTAGTGATCACTGAGTATTGCTACAGTTCTAAATTCTGTGCTTTTGATAGTCACATAGTCATTCAGCTTTGTGTGGGTGTGTAATGTTACACCAGTTGATGACTTGTTTTTTTTGACCATTTAGTAAGCATTTTTAATGAATAAGGTTTGAATTATTTGTATGCACTCATAAGCCATAATGAATTCATCATTTCAAAATACAAATAAAATACTTTTATTTCTGAGACATGATGTTCTGAAGAGTCAAATCCCATAGCTGTCTACTTAATTACATCTTACTGAATTGGGACTTTATTATTAAGCATTCCATTAGCTCAATACTCAAGCTCACTGCAGATGTGACTAAGAAAACTATGTTTTCTCATAAACAAAAGATGTGACCTTGGAGGGAAAAGCAGAAGATAGCCACAATACGATGACATTTAAAAATATTTCACAATTAATTTTTTTCTGAGCACTGAAAATTTACTCCCCGCCCTTGCAGTCCTTTGATGGGAGAAATTTGAGCATAGATGATACACAGGTCTAATATTTTGGATTCTGGTATAGACGACAGAGAAAAAAATGTGATTCTAAAGCTTAGTGTTCATATTCTGTATCATGTGTGAGAATCATTTCCCCTCTGTTCATCTTCCTATATGAGAAGATTATAATATGTATATAAGATATCATAATTCAAGCCGGGCGCGGTGGCTCAAGCCTGTAATCCCAGCACTCAGGGAGGCTGAGACAGGAGAATCACGAGTTCAAAGCCAGCCTCAGCAATGGCGAGGTGCTAAGCAACTCAGTGAGACCCTGTCTCTACATAAAACACAAAATAGGGCTGGGGATGTGGCTCAGTGGTCAAGTACCCCTGAGTTCAATCCCCAGTACCAAAAAAAAAAAAAAAAAAAAGATATCATAATTCAATATCATGTTTTAAAATGAGATTTAGGTTGTCATTTGCACTTTAAAATTAACCGGTAGCTAGGCATGGTGGCACATGCTGGTAATTGGTGACTCAGGAGGCTGCGGCAGGAGGATCACAAGTTTGGGATCAGCATCAGCAACTTAGCAAAGCCCTAAGCAATGTCCTTAGTGAGACAAAAATATTGTCTCATTAAGTAACTTAGTGAGACCCTGTCTCAAAATAAAAAATAAAAAGGGCTGGGGATGAAGCTCAGTGGTTAAGTGCCCCTGGGTTCAATCCCAAGTGCTAATAATAATAAATTAAAAAATAAAATTAACTGGTAAAACTTATGGAACCTAAGATGCTTTATAGAGTGATAATAATGGCAATATTGTCAGGTAAACTTGAAATGCTACCTGATATGTATATATGTTGATAGATTGAAAATAATGCAAAAATCTTATTCTAAGTAATCCTATTCAAGTAATTTATTAAGAAGACCTAATTTGATTCTTTTTTCTTTGGTACTGGAGATTGAACTCAGGGGCACTCGACAACTGAGCCACATCCCCAGCCCTATTTTGTGTTTTATGTAGAGATAGGGTCTCACTGAGTTGCTTAGCGCCTCGCCATTGCTAAGGCTGGCTTCAAACTTGCGATTCTCCTGTCTCAGCCTCCCAAAGTGCTGGGATTACAGGCATGCGCCACTGCGCCCGGCCCTAATTTGATTCTTGTCATTACCCTAAAGTAAATATCTCTGTCTTTGTTTTACAAATGAAGGACTTGAAGTAAAGATTAGATAATTTAGCATGGCAAAATTGGTATTTGAACCTAAGCCATAGATTCCAGTATCTGATATTAAATACCACACTATACTAAAAGAAGAATTGGTATATATAGTTCAGGCTAAGAGTAAGGAAGCTCCTCATAACACGAAAGGATAAAGCTGCCAGTACGTAATGTTGAGTGAATTATTTTAATGCTTTATGTTTGTAGGTATTTTACCTGTTCCCCAAGAAAGTTAATTTTCTCAAGTAGAGAAATAAATGTGTTTAAATTAGAAAGAAATAAAATATATTAACTTTGAATTTTGAATATAGTGAAAAGAGCTTTGAGCTTAGAATCTAATAATTCCGAACCCCAGACCCATCCTTGGTAGACCTATGGTTCTCTAACTCTGCACCCAAGCACCCAATAAGGCAGTACCACAAAGGTACTGTGAGTGAGGCACTTCAACATTTTTTGAGGATGAACCTTGACATTCTTTGGATTTGCAAACTTCTAGCTCAAGGTAGTTCACAGTTTTCATATTTGCTTACATTACATTTCCTTCCATTATATTATATATTTTTAAAATTTTATATACTTTTTAAAATTTGCTTTTATTAGTTACGCATGACAGTAGAATATATTTTGATATATTATACATTTTTGTGAAGCTGTTTTCAGTAGTTGTGATAAAAGCATTGGACCCCTCAAAGAGAAATTATGGAGACAATATACAATCATTTCAAGGTTTGAGAAATCTTCCAGAGCCTAGCAAGAGCATGTATTCTGTTAAGTAATTGTAGGCTGAGTATGGCATCCCTAGCCTGTATCCCAGCAACTTGAAAGGCTGTGGCCGGAGGATCACAAACTTGAGGCCAGCCTTAGGAATGTATCAAGACCTTGTCTCAAAATAAAAAGTAAAAAAGTGGTATGTAGTTTAGTGGTAAAGCACCGCTGTGTTCAATCCTTCTACCACCTCCACCAAAAGTAATTTGGGCTAAGAATGTCATAAAGATACTATTGTTCTTAACTTAAATGTATGTTTATTAAGTTGTAGAACATAAATAATTTTAAATAAATTTTTTAAAACTTAGTGTTGTTTGCATGTAACTATTTAATGAATGGAACCAGAAGGCATTCCCAACCCCCCCCTTTGGTACCGGGGATTGAACTCAGGGATACTCAATCACTGAGCCACATCCCCAACCCTATTTTGTGTTTTATTTAGAGACAGGATCTCTGAGTTTCTTAGCATCTCGCCTTTGCTGAGGTTGGCTTTGAACTGGCCATTCTCCTGTCTCGGCCTCCCAAAGTGCTGGATTACAGGCATGCACCGCACCCAGCTCAAAACATTACTTTTTTAGCTTCAGTTTTCACAACTGAGAAATGAATGAGCCAGAGGAGATAGTCTTGAATTCTAATTTAATTTTAAAAGTCAGAGATTCTAGGACAAGGCAGAGGGTGATTTAGGGAACTGCCAAATCTGTATCCCACTAAACTATCATATGTAAGCACAATCTTACCTTGGGAAAACATAAAATGTGGCTGACCTATTTAATGACTTCAATTATATTTTAAACCAAATCTTTAACCAAATTAACTCATTTAAAAACATCTCACTGGTGTCTTTATATAGCTCCTATTTTTTTGTATTGTTTTTGTTTTTTTTTTCAGTCTGTTGGTTTTGTCTTTGATATTCAGTTGTTTTTTTGGCTTGTAAACACATTTAATTAAAAAAACTTTCAGAGTAAATGTAAATCTCTACTTTTTTAAATATTGAGAAATCTAGAGTGTCTAAACTACCTAAAAAAATATTGTCACATGAAAGTTTCAAGTAAAAAACAAGTAGCACACTGTTTTCAATAAAAATTCTGGCTAATAACTAAACCACAATTGCATTCTTATTTATTGCCAACTTACACAGGAACATGCTCATTTAGAAAAGCTTGGAGTATGTGCTTATAAAAAATAATAGTTATTACATGGCAAAGTAGTAATATCTAATTAAGGATCTACCAAATAATTGCCATTAGATTCTTTATTTGAGGCACAAAAGATTTGTTTGCCTTGTTGGTATATTTTTGGGAGCATTTTTGGCTAAAGATATGGGGTGCTGTATCTAAATGATTATGCTATATCTAGATGATTAACACATCTGATTTTATTGGCAATACATAAAAAAGAAAGTTGCAAAGTATTTATGAGATATTCATATCCTTGGGTTAGTGGGTTTAGAAATACAGAAGGAAACCTTAAATTTTAGATAACTGAGGAAGAGCAAATGGCTCTGTGAATGGACTGTTAGCTCTTGCATTAGTATAAGCTGGATAAGTGTTTGTTGAATTAAAATAAACAAAACCAAAAACTACAGTAACAAAAACAAACCCCAAAATTGCTAACTATCAATTTAATTCTGTAGTAAAGTGCATCTGTGGAAAGAAGTAATTCACATCTTTTTCGGTTTTGCCTTTTACAGCGCCTAGAGGTCATCCTCACTCCTTGGCTTATGGCCCTCTCCCCTTTTGAAAACCAATCCATCTTTCACTCCAACCTCAGCTCTTATAGTTACATCTGCTTTTCTGATTCTTCCGCCTCCCTATTCTATGTATAAGAACCTCTATGATTACCTTGGTCCCACCCACATCTGCACAGTCCCTTTATCCATGTAAAGTAGAATCTTGGTTAGAGATATTCTGCCTATCAAATAAGTTATGCCCTGCTTCATACAAAAATAAAAACAAACAAAAACAAAAACAACAAAAAAGAACCAAACAAAACAAAACAGCAAATAAACAATGGATTTTAGGAAGTTATATGGATATTTAATGAAAGACTAAAATTTAGTAGATTATCTTCCTTTATTTAACACAGAATTCAGGATTATATTTGCTAGAATAATTATACACCATTCACTAATCAATGCTTAGCACAAATTTCTTTAAGTGTGGTTATCAGCCACAGCAATAAAATGAACTAAGATATATAGAGTATAAAATTTGAAAATTGTTTTTAAATATAAAGTTTGTGTTAGATGAGGGAAATTCCTTGAAGAATTTTTAGGGACCAGACTATAGCCCCTTGTGAGCTATAATGTTAGGAAGCTTGGATTTTATTCTAAGTTTGATGGGAATATACTCCAAGCATAAAAAAGAAACAGATTAATGACTGTAAATCAATGGATTCCTGTTATTTGACCCCGTTTCTCCCTGTTCCTCATCACTTTATTTCCTATATTTATTTCATGGCCCATCCCAATACGGAATGGAAAGTTCTTGAATTTCTTATTGTTCGTCACTGGGTTGCCTATTCCTGGATCCCTATTGACGTGTGTGGTTCTTAGTAGATTTTTTTTTTTTAAGATGTAAGTAGACAGCACTTGTTGGTTATAGGTTTGAGCAGAAGAGATAAAAAAGAAGAGTTCATAATAACAAGCATTTCCCCCCACCCCGAAAAAGTGTATAGAAAATGGTAAATATACCATGGTTGAAGAAAATACTAATGTCACAAAGCTAAATGTGATTTGGAGAGGAAAAAAAATAAGTTTGGTTTGAAATATGCAGATTAGGATGCTGGGAAACACCCAAAATGGAACTGTCCTATAGCTCTTTGGAGAGGAGAGACTTCTGTAGGGAATTTTACCCCACACCAACACCAGTTCCATAGATTTAATAGATGTGCTGCCAAAGAAGTCACAGATGTGACACACACTCTCAGGATCCTGCTTTCACCTAGTTCTTGACCTTGGTACTTCTCCAGGGCTGCATTTTAATTTGCATTGACTGTCTTATCTGGCATGTCCTTACACTTTTCTTCATTAGGATGATGATTTAATGTTATGTTTATCTTATTTCAGAACTGTATGCCTTTTATGTGACATTTTAATTAATTGTTTGTGTTTAAATTTCCAGCTTGTTCTTTTCATTTTCTGCTTCTTAAAAGCTTGTATTTGATCTTTTATTGTTGTTCTAGAAAATGTAAACAGCATGCAAGTGTATGGCAGGCACCAGAGAGGAATACTGTAGAAATTCCCACATCCTAAAAAACGATGGTTGATACTTACTTGGCCTTTCCCATCACCACTATCACCAATTGGCCTTATTCAGTGCTCTTAGCTTCCTAGTTCTAGTCCTGGCAACACAAAATATAAACTATCATGCCGATGTTGCATTTTGTGTCTCAATTTTTCTAAATAATAGCAGATGCTATACTGAACTGTACACCCCCCACCCCACCAAATGCACATGTCGAAGCCCTAACCCCTACTGTCCTTGTGTTTGGATACAGGGGCTTTAAAGAGGTAATTAAGGTTAAATGAGATCCTGAGAGTGGGCCTTAATGCACCATGGCTGCTGGCCTAGAAGGAGACATTAGGGAAATGCACGTACTGAACAAAGACCATGTGAGGACATGCAAGAAGTTGACCATCTGCAAGCCAAGGACAGAACCTCAGGAGAAGACAAACTTGCTGACACCTTAGCAAGGTGTCAGACTCCAGGATTGTGAGAAAATAATCTTTGTTGTTTAAGCCACCTAGTCTGTGGTATTTTGTTACAAAATGAGTGGACTAATACCCTATATTTCTCAACTATCACTGCTGTCCATCAGGCTTGCTATGACACACACAGCTTCCTTTCCTAACCCAATGGGCAGAATTAGACATGGGGTTCTGTCTCCTAGCAGACAAAGTAGGGTAGTGTGCTTAAAGGAACCGAAAGGGGTTTGGGCAACACTGGTAACATATTCCACATGTCCCTTTGTAGTATAGTCTCTTAACAGATTATACTGATTTCTCTTCTTCACATTACCTCTCTCATACTTGGTGCTGCCATTGACTCGTGTCACATTTGATTTCACTTTGTCTATTTCTAGAGGGTAAGTTGTTCAAAACTGGCTATTCAGTACTATTTTACACAAGTGACAATCTAGGAAGCCTATCATATTCCTCATCAGTTTATATTCAAAAGATAAAAATTACAATTACTATGAGAAGAAGTTATGCTTAATAAAGATATGGATAGAAATGTACACACACACACACACACACACACACACACACTTATATTTCCTTGTTCTGAGAGCTGAAAGGTACTAAAAGAAATGACCCTCCAGTAGAAACAGGGACAAGTGCTGAGTTGTTGATTTCTAATACCATCTTCTAATAAGTCAAATCTCCCTAGAGAAGTGACAGATTCTAGGACTGGAGAATGAAACATACAAAATGAGCCAAGAGCATACTGGAGTTTCAGAAATTAAGAAAGTGCTAAAAAAGCAAGAGAGAGAAAGAGAAGGAAGAGAGAAAGGAGGGGAGAAGGAAGAGAACTGACAGTAATCAGAGAGCGTCAAAGGAACACACATGAAAGAGATATTGCTAGCCAAGCTGTAGAGAGAGTAGTTATGCCCAAAGTATGCTCAAAGTATACCGTGAAGAACCATGTCTCTTTGGTAATGTAAATAAATGAACAAATTAATACATAGGTGAAAAATATAAATCTCCAATTCCAACAAACTACAATAAATTTTGTTGGTCAGTACTCCATCCTAAAGGAAGGGGAGCATAGTCCCCAGTCCTTAAGTGTGGGGTGCACACTATGACTTTATTACAAAGAATACAGTATGGGGAAAGGGGAAAACTATTGACTTTGTGGTGGAGAAACCTGAAAAATACAACTTCAGGCAGGTAATCAAGGTTGTTGTCAACAGTTGCAAATTATATTGATGGTATGTGGCTTTTTTGGGGATGGTACTGTGGGTTGAACTTAGGGGCACTTGGCCACTGAGCCACATCCCCAGCCCTGTTTTGTATTTTATTTACAGACAGGGTCTCACTGGGTTCCTTAGCTCCTCACGTTCACTGAAGTTAGCTTTGAACTCCTAATCCTCCTGCCTCAGCCTCCTGAGCCACTAGGATCACAGGTGTGGCATGTGACTTTGATGTTATTTGAAGAAAATGATAGTCTACCTCTGTAATTAGACTACTTATAACTCATAACCATAGTCTAAAAATCATGAGAGAAAAATGAGGAGTGTCTTATAATATATCTGTCCTCAAAACTGTCAAGACCATCAAAAACAAGGAAAGCCTATGAAACTGTCAGGCCAAGCAGAGACTAAGGAGACATAACAAACTGACTTAATGTGGAATTCTGAATATGCCTGTGGAACAGAAAAAGGCCACTAGGTAAAAATTAAGGAAATCTAAGCAACCTATAGATTTTAGCTAATAATAATATATCATTACTGGTGTACTGATTATAACAAAAATATCTTAATGTAAGATGTTAATAATAGGGGAAATTGGACTTTCTGTGCTATCTGCTCACATTTTCTTTGCATCAGAAATTAATATTTAACATGTGTATTAATAGTAAAATCATGATTAGGAGAGAAGATTTCTGTTTTGTTGATTACCTCTAACGAAAGGTGCTTTTTAAAATCTTGGCTCAGGATATATCTGCCTAGCTTAAGTGAATAATAATCTTGTATAGTGTTGCTAGAGGAGACATTTATGTTATAAAACAAAATTCCATATATTCAAAGCTTTAGAACCTCCTTTTTTATTGTCATATATAGCAAACTGGTGTTGGTATAGATAAGAATGGGTGAAATAATGAAATCTTATATGTTAGAACTATGATTTTTAAATAAATACTGTTGTATCCAACCCGCACCTCTCCCCAAGAAGTGCAGCCCAGACAACTCTGCAGAAGCAGCAAAGTTTATTGAGGAAATAGGCACACAGGCCAATCGATTGGAGTCAGCTTTCCTTTCCTTTAGAGAGTGACCCTGAAGTGAGGGTTTCAGAGATTATTATAGGGTGGGCTAGCTACATGACTCAGGAAAACATGATTTGGCAGGTATTCAACCTATAGTTATTT